>JAJOOF010001420.1:0-31241 GCA_029582545.1 Solanum lignicaule | reverse complement strand
TGTCCATGCTTTCCTTAAAACTTAAGGGTTTTCATCAGATATTGAGATAAAATAAGCATTTGAGGACACAATTTCTAATAAAATATAGCCCTAAATGAGTCCAATTTGTGGACTCATCAACAATCTTTGATCATGTGGCCACTCTCAGCACAACCAAAGTAACAATATCTACCGGTCAAACACTTACCCTCATATCTCCTACCACACCTAGTGCAAGGAGTCCATAAGGAGTTATTACTCATCCCATGTGGCCTAGGGGTAGACACCCTCTAATATTTATGCTTAGGAGCATTAGAAAAACCTTGTTTGGAGAAGTTTTGTCAATTCTTAGAATGACCAAGTCCATCGGACCCATCATGAAAAGACTTATCATTTTCCATCCTAGACCTTTTTTTATCCCTAGATCTTTCCTCATAAATCTTATCTTCCTTCATTTGTTGAGCATACACCATAAGACGTGATATATCCATATCATCATGGAGCATTGTCGTACGACATTCGTTTGACACTAATTTGGACACACCCTTCACAAAATTATTCATCATATCCCTTTGATTTGCTACCAAAGATGAACCATACTTAGACAAAAAAGTAAATTTCAAGGCATCCTATTTAACACGCATGTTACCTTGCTTAATATTGATATACTCTTCCATCATAGCTTCCCTCAACTCCTGGGGAAAGAACCTATCTAGAAATGCCGACTAAAATTCTTCCCATTCTATAGGACCTGCTTCTATCGGCCTACTATCTTTCCATTGTTCATACCAAATTTTGGGCAACATCCTTCAATTGGTAAGCGGATAGCTCCGCTTTCTCTATCGAAGTCACCCCCATAATAGCTAACACATTATAAACCTCCTCTATGAACCCATTCGGATCCTCTTCCACCTTGGAGCCACTAAACTTCAGAGGTTTCATCCTCAAAAACTCTCTTACCCTAGAAGCACCGATCCCCCGTTATTGGGTTTGCCGGAGCCACCATCTCTATATTGGCTTGTACCGTCAAGGCTTGAGCCAATAATTGCATAGAAGCCCTATACTCCGCAAGAGTGACATTCTAAATTGAAGGGTCATTTGGAGCTTCAGGATGAGCTTGTGGAGGAACTTGGAGAGGAACCTTTTGGTCCACATTGCCTTCCTCTTCTCTCCTAAAAGTTGCCTTTGTATTAGCCATACCCTGGAAAAGAACGGGCACAGATTAGAAGAAGGGCCTAATAAAGGCAAACTCTATGGCACAACTAAGAGAATGAAGAAGTGAGATCTCCTAAGCTTCCAATAGCCTCCTATTCATAAATGTGGCGCGCTTCACATTTATGAACACGACTCTACTAGACGTGGTTTGAGACAATCCTAAAACCATTTTAAACCTTATGCTTTGATTACAAAGTTTTTCCCGATCTAGAGGTACCCCCTACACGTAACCTGGCATACTTGACCCGGAATGGGTCAGAAAATTTAATACATCTTTTATCCATACAATCGAAAACATTTTCATAAAGCAAGAGGAAGTCTTTACTATATCTTTGTCTCAAACCATCTATTAAACTCTTGAATAAAACTCTTGGGATGAAGCCCATATAAAGTCTAAAACATAAACAAATGACATAAAGGAATTAATGGGTTTGTCCTCAAAGCTATGAAGACTCACCAAATCTTCAAGTCTTCTTTCTCCTTAGAAACCTAGCCTCCAAAGGAACTCAATATCTGAAACACTACATTTTAATACAAAATGTACCAAGCATGATATCTAGCACAACATCATAAGAGCATTTCAAAATGGTTAGTTGATTAACGTATCATAGCTCTTTATCCATTTCTAAGAGCTCACTGGGAGTAGTAATTCCTCCAAAGTTCAATAATAAAAGTACCACATCAAATACTTCAATCAAACAATTTTCGCAAAATTTATATTTGAATTCCAAACTTCAAACTTCAACTATCGATCCAATTTCACAATTTAACACAACAACATAATAGTAGAGTAAAACTTGGGGAATTGATCAGCCAATTGCTAAACGTTAAAAAAATGGGTAAACGCTATTGTTCATAATGGGATTAATTTGTTGCAGGAAGGTCGAGCCATATAATTCTCTTGAACTTCAACACCATAAGATGCCCAACTATTTGACCTCATCAAATCCACTCTCTCAAGCTGGATATGAAGGATATATCACTTATTTCACTCTCTCGAGCTGAAACCATGGAAACCCACTACTCCGGACGCTAAAATTATCACCTTGGTTCTACACGTTTTTCTCAAGCAAGTGCACAACACTGAATCTATATATAAAATCATGCAATTCACCCACAAAACACGGCAACAACTTACACCAACTTCAAACTAACACCATTAATCACAATTAAAGAATACTCACTAAGTAAATCCAACAATTAGCCTCATGACCAAAACCCCAAGTGAAGGGTTTTTAGCCAATCATACCAAAATTAAGAAGATCAAAATTAATCTTCATTTCCATAATTGGGTACAAAATAAAGATTATAGATAAAAATCAATGAATAATTTCCACAGTTACAAAATTTTCCTCAAAAATTACTAAGAAAAAGCCTTTCGTAGTTTTCTATCTCTCAATTTCTAGATGCCTTTTCTCTCCCTAAAAAATATATTTAAACCAATCTCAAGTGTAGCTACATAAGACCTCTCGGCGAAGTAAGTGGGGCTTCGCCGACGGTTTGGCGACACGTCGATTGTTCTTAATTTCGGCTTCATTTTTCATTTTCTTTGGAACATTAGAGCAAACTAACGGTCAATAGGCGACTCGCCAAGAGAGTTAGGCTATCATCAGGCCTTCTTTTCTTTGGTCTTTCAACTGCCTTGTTCCTTTTTTCTCTATAGTGTCCATGCTTTGTCTCTATGTATAAATACTTGAAATTCAAGGGTTTACATCTGTTATTAAGACAAAATATGCATTTGATGACACAAAATATTTTAAAATAAAGCCTTAAATGAGTCCAATTTGTGGACTCATCAACACCCCCAACTTAATCTTTTGCTTGTCCTCAAGTAAACTCACGTTCAGCAGTAAAAGAATGATGTCTCAAACAGTGCTACACAAGACTCAGTAATGAATGTACACAACAAGACTCAACTTACTCATGCAAAGATCAATTGTGTACTCAAAGATTCAAGTTGTGACACACCATTATCAAAGATTCTCTAGTATACAATACTTTTGTCAAATGCAAGTTCAAGCTCAACAAAAGTGTTCAAATGCCCCCACACAAAGAATGATTGCAGTTTTACACACAATGGTTTAATCATTTAAAGTTCCGGAATCAAGTGCAATGCTCACACTCACAAAGATGAACACAATGCATGCTTTCACCCATAGGTTTCCCCGTATCTTCCAATCGACAATTTCTTCAGCTCAATCAAGATAAAAAAGGTCTTTTCAAGGCTTGTAATGGGGCTAAGTTCAAAGGTATGGTCATTTAGGCTCAGTGACTTTTATCCTCATGAAATGTGGTCCTCACAACACTTCCTTTCCTTTTCCTCATCAAGTTCATTATTGCTCACAAGTCATCCCATTATTCACTTTCCATGGTTTGTTGGAAAACCCATTTCTTTTTGCATTTTCATACTTTATTCCACAACTTTTTATTTATTTATGGAGGGGTTCCGTATTTCTCAACACATGGATAGAAAGAAATTTTCTTGCACTCTTTGATTTTCCTTCTCTTTTTCACCACAACCTCAACTCAAGCTTTTGGCCTAAGTTGGCTATTCAAATAAACCACAAATCATGAGGATTATGGGTAATACATCAATAAGAGGTTACAATGTTATCAAGTTTCTTCCAAGAAAAGGTTAAGGCTCAAAGGGTGTTTAAAAGAGGTTCACACACTTACAATGTAGGCCACAAAAAGAGGTATATTGTCAAATTTGCTCACACTCTTCAAAGTTTCCTAACATCATATCAAGAGATAGCCTTACTTAGTCGACCGGACCAACGGGGCAAATTCTAGGTATTATCATGCATGATTCAAAGTAAGCTCATCACACAAGGCATCGACACCAAAGTCAAACAAGACTTCACACTTTCGCTAGTGTGCAACGTTCATCACAAGAGAATCGATTTGTAACTTGGCTAATCGCAACGAGATGCAAAAAATTCACATTTTGTCTATGCAACTTTATTTGGTCTAATCGTAGCCGCACATTCATGTTCGTTCGATTATGAGCACTTTTTAAGTTATCGGTATTGATCAAAACCGAGACTCAAATTTGCAAAAGAACATCTACATTCAACACAAGAGAGGGGCATAAAAAAGTAACCAAATGAGCCACCCCCTACTGAAAGCATTCAACATTGTCCTGAATGTGACTAGTGGGTAAATACTACTCTAAATAAAAAAAGATAAAAGCAAAAATAATAAAAAAGAACTAGCTATCAAAATTTCCGTATGTAAATGTATAGGGAAAGATAGCAAGGAATCTTCATTATGCACTTAGTCTGCGAGGAAGGGAAGAGTTCGCTGAATGTGTCGGCAATAAGTTGAAGAAAAAAGAGGCTTGCCTTTTATTCCAGTGTATTACATTCTTCGAAAGAGAGAAATTGGCGGATATGTCGAAGGTTGCCGAAAAGTTCGGAGATTCACATAATGCACATGGAGCACCGCCGAAAAGTTCTAAGCATGACACTTCCAGTGATATAGTAGAACGGCGAGAAAAGTTGAGTCACCTAATCACAGTGGCAATATGCCGAGGGGCATAAGTCCCTTTCCAAATAGTCCAGAACATCAGCCACGCCTTCATAAGTAACAAGGCGAAATAAGTTGTGCTCACCAAGCTTTGCCGGCGATTCACCGAATGTATCTTCCTCGCTCAGTATCAGGCACTTGCAACATCAGCACACATTATTTAAAATGCTAACACTTGGGTTGCCTCCCAAGAAGTGCCTTATTTAACGTTGTGGCACGACATGGAAATGCCTTCAATATCTTCCAAGTACACCACCTCAATCAGAGAGATTTCTTGGCATTCTTCAAAGTATGATTTCAAACGCTACCCATTCACCTTAAAAGTAGGTCCTTCTTGACCTTTAACTTCGATGGCACCATTGGTGAATACTCGTGTTACTCTATATGGTCCTAACCATTTGGACTTAAGCTTTCCGGGAAAAAGTCTAAGCCGAGAGTTGTAAAGTAGCACCCGATCTCCCACCTTGAATTCTCTCTAGAGTATTTTAGCATCATGCCACTTCTTCATCTTTCTTTATAAAGAGCTGAACTTTCGTAAGCTCTCAACCTGAATTCATCCAACTCGTTTATCTGCTCCATTCTCTCTTTAGTGGTTCTTGCCCATTCCAAATTCAAAACTTTTAACGCCTACATCGCTTTGTGCTCTACCTCAACTTGTAGATGGCAAGACTTTCCAAAAACTAGCTAATACGGTGACATCCCTATTAGTGTTTTTTAGGCAGTACGATATGGCCACAATGCGTCATCAAGTTTTCGAGACCAATCAGTTCTATTAGTATTCATTGTCTTAGCCAAGATGCTTTTGATCTCTCGGTTGGACACTTCAAATTGACAACTTGTTTGGGGATGATATGGAGTAGCTACCTTGTGCTTGACCCCATACTTGCTCAATGCAGCTGAAAAACATTTATTACAAAAATGGGATCCACCGTCACTAATGATAGCTCTAGGGGTACTGAATCTAGCAAAGATGTAGCATTTCAAAAATTGAACCACACTTTTCCCTTCATTGTTTGGTAGTGCAACAACTTCCACCCACTTGGAAACATAACTCACGGCTACTAAGATTTATTTATTCCCAAACGAGCTCAAAAATGGTCCTCTGAAATCTATTCGCCAAACATCGAATAATTTAATTTGTAATATGGGAGTGAGGGGTAACTCGTGTGTTTTGGACACTCCACTTTGCTTTTGGCACGAAACACATTTCCTTACAAACTCGTGTGCATTCTTGTAGAGGGATGGCATGTTATAGCCACTTTGGAGCACTTTAACAGCTGTACGTACACTGCTATGATGACCCCCCACTGGTGAAGCATGACATGCATTGAGAATATCTGTCATTTCTCCTTCTGGAACACTCCTTCTAATGATGTGGTCAGCACACTCCCAAAACAAATATTGTTTATCCCAAAAGTACCTTTTTACATCGATCATAAACTTCTTTTATTGATAGAAATTCATTTCTTCCGGCATCAGTACACACAATATACAGTTTATGAAATCGGCATACCATGGAGGCCCGGTGAGAGTTAATGCAAATACTTGCTCATTGGAAAAAGAATCATTTATGTCAGCTTCAGTTTCATCATTTTCCTTCCCCTCCAATCTTGACAAGTGGTCAGCCACCTAATTTTCACATCCTCTCCTATTCAAAATCGAATTTTTGCAATAGAAGCACCCAACTTATCAACCTTGGCTTGCCATCTTTCTTTGCCATGAGGTAACGGAGTGCAGCATGATTAGTGTGCACAATCACTTTTGTACCTAACAAGTATGCTCTAAATTTTTCAAATGCATACACCACCGCAAGTTATTCTTGTTCAGTAACGGTATAGTTACGCTGAACACTATTTAAAGTCTTGCTAGCATAGTAGATAGGGTGAAATAATTTGTTGTGTTTCTGCCCCAATACAACTCCCAATGTTGTGCCACTAACATCACACATTACTTCGAAAGATTACGACCAATCACGGCTGATGATGAATGGAGTTGATACCAATATCTCGTTCAAATATCGAAACGCCATCATACAAGCGTCATCGAAGTAGAATTTCACTTCCTTCTCCAAGAGCTTTCACAGGGGGTGTGCAATCTTTGAGAAGTCCTTGATCTCCGATAGAACCCGTCATGTCCCAAGAAACTACGAACGCCCTTTATTTAATATGACGGGGGTAGTTTCTCAATCACTTTAATTTTCTCCTTATCAGCCTCAAATCTCTTTTGAGATACATTGTGCCCAAGGACTATGCCTTCTATCACCATGAAGTTGCATTTCTCCGAATTCAACACCAAATTTGTTTCCACGCATCTTTGGAGTACATGTCCCCAAGTGTGCCAAGCACTTTTCAAATGTATATCGGTCGACTGAGAAGTAGTCCATGAATGCCTCCATAGAATATTCTACCATATCCGCAAAAATTGATAACATGCAACGTTGAAATGTTGCTGGGGCATTACACAGCCCGAATGGCATTCGTTTAAATGCAAACGTTCCATAAGGGTAGGTGAAGGTGGTTTTCTCTTGGTCTTCCGACGCGATAAACATTTGGTTGTAATCGGAGTACTCATCGAGAAAGCAGTACCATCCCCTCTTTGATAGCTGGTCAAGCATTTGATCCATGAAAGACGTAGAAAAGTGATCTTTTTCGGTCCACGAATTTAGCTTTCGGTAATCCATGCATACTCTCCATACAGTTACCGGTCTAGTCGGTACAAGCTTCCCTTTCTCATTTTGGACTATGGTGATACCTCCTTTTTTCGATACACATTGCACCGGCCTGACCCATTTGCTATATGCAATGGGGTAATCACACTTGCGTCCAATCTCTTTATGATCTCCTTTTTTACCACCTCTTGCATTGGTGGGTTCAATCTCCACTGATGCTCAACACTAGGTTTACACTCATTATCAACCTGGATTTTGTGAATACAAATACCTGGAGAGATGCCCACTATATCAGTGATGGTCCAGCCTATAGCTTTTATATACTTTCGCAACACGTCAAGGAGTAATTTCACCTGCCAATAAAGCAAGTCAGCTACAATGATCACCGGTAAAGTGTTATTTACCCTAAGAAAGCATATCGGAGATGCGAGGGAAGTGCCTTCAATTCCAGATTAGGTGGTTCTTCTGTTAACGGGTTTGCGGGAGGACTCTCTCTTTTTTTTAGGTCAATATCCAACTTGATTAAAGTATTGAGATACCCACCTAAACCTAAAAAGCATCTACTACTTACTCATACCCATGTACCTAGGAATCATCATAATTAGCATGTACGGCTTCAGGGCGTTCATTCATGCACATCAAATGGCTTACACTAGCTACAGCCTAATCAATAATATCATCAGTAGACACTACATGAATATCACTTGGGTGTTTTATGGATTTGCAAATATTAAATGTCACGTCATCTTCGTTCACCCAAAATTTCAACTCTCCACTTTCCACATCCACCAATGCACTCCCGATTTCTAAAAATGGCCTTCCCAAAATAATAGGAATTTCAACAACTATCTCACAATCTAAAACAACAAAATCAGCTAGAAAAATGAACCGATCGACCTTTACCAAGATGTCATAAAGGATCAACATGGGATGTTTGATTGAACGGTCTGCCATTAAGAGTCTCATTGTGGATGCTTTCGGGTCACCCAATCCAAGTTGTTTGTATATCGCATAGGGCATTAAGTTGATATTTGCTCCCAGATCACATAAAGCTTTAGCGAATTGGAGTAGGCCTATGGTGCATGGAATGGTGAATGCGTCGGGGTCTTCTCTCTTTTCTATCAGCTTCTTAGTCATAATTGCACTACAACTATGGGAAACTTCAATTGTATCAAAGTCCAAACACCTCTACTTTGTGACCAATTCTTTCATGAACTTGGCATACCCCAGCATTTCCAAGGGGAAGATTTATTGATAATGTCTTGAACACTGATAAGAACTTCTTGAATTTCTCATCTTCATTCTTCTACTTTAGGCGTTGGGGAAATGGAGGAGGTATCGTGGGTAAAGGTTGCATGATTTTAGATATTTGAACGTGTTGTTCCGCTTCTTTCTGTGCTTCTTGGGCAACACTTTGATAGATAGGTATATCTTGCTCCTTCATGCTTCGCTCATCTCCTTGTTTCTGAGTTTCTTCATTTCCTGTCATACCACTTACTGCTACTTTTCCGCTATGACTAACTATAGCCAACTCTTTGTTGTTATCTTCCATTGCGAACTTTGGTTTCAATTGTGCTGAAAGTAGACTTAGTTGACCTTCAAGTATCTTGATGGAATCAGCATGAGAGTTCACTTTACTATTCAATGATAAGAAGTCATTTTGTATTCCCTTCAACAAATCGTCCTACCCTTCAACTTTATCAAGTATTCGGGAAAATAAATCATTTACTCGGGGACTACTTGTACTACCCTTTGATTTCGGGCTCTCACTCGAGTGAGTATAGTTTTCATCGTGTTCGCCTTCCCTTCTCTCATACTCATTTTTCTCAACCCAATCTTGAGAATATCTTGTAACACCCTTAAAATACTAGATCAAATCTTGCATGTCGATGCATCATTTCTTAATTACTACAATATGTTTTACTCTTATTTTGGGAACTTGAAATTTTGTGATACATGCAACCTTGCTTAAAATAAATTGTGCTCATAATTTAAGGTATTGTATGGGGGTATTTACGTAATTTTTCTAATTAAAATTACATATGAATTGAAAGTGTTGGTAACAATTATATACATATAGGTGTATATGTATACATTTAGGGCAGCACACACCAAAATGGGGCAGCACCCTTTAGGGACAGTTTTATATGTGACTAAGCATCACTCATTAGACTATATTATCACACCTCCTCTTGTGATTTTCGTTTGGAACTGAAGTCCAAGAACCTAAGAACATTTTCTAACCAGTTTTTCATCAAAACCACAAGAGAAAACCTTGGTCCTTATAGCTGGAAGTCGAGACATCCTTCCTTTTGGTGAGTAATCAAAACTTGTTTTGTTGAAGCTGAGTAGTGTTTCGTAATTTTAGAATATCTCGTTCTGTATAACTTCTTTTGAGGTGAATAAATATTTTTTGGAAAGCTGATTCCTATACCCACAACTCTTCTGTTTATGGTAAACTCTAATTTAGCTTTGAAGACGACGAAATAAGGGACGCAACCTATGACATGTTCTGTCCAGATTCTGGAATTTGAAATCCTGTATGTTCAACTGTTAGTGTTTTGTTTATATCTTTTTGTACAAAGCGTATTTTGCGGTGATTCTTGATTCTTTGCAAGCTTAAGAGATGTATTTACATCTTTTATGAAGGATATAAATTCCATTTTGGCCGTTTTCTGTTTCAAATCTAAGTTGCGACATGTAGTGCTTTTATTGGGCAGAATTTCTGTTTTGGGACTATAGTCATATTTGTACAAGGTAGGATTACTTGTGATAATAACCCTGTGTTACGCCATCATTATTGAGCTACTAGAAAGTATATAAGCGATTGAATTCATTTTTTAAGGTTGTATATCCTCGTGTACGAGTTGAAGACTTTGATACGCTGGTTGGTCTACGATTTGAACTCGTGAAGTTGTGTTGGACTGTTTTGTGCTAAAGAACTGAGGTTTGTGTATAAACCTATACTTGTATTTCTTTTTACCTATTGGTATATCTGAAAGTTATCTTGGTACCTTGGTTACATCTTGTTACTTTGCATTGTCATATTGGTATTCTTTAATACATTAAAAACGCTTGTGTAATTTGCCCACTTGTATGGATTGTCTAATCACTTGGAACTCTTGTTGGGACCTTGTCCTTCTTGTGGCTGTGACTTCGTCACTCTTGGCATGCCATTTGGTTCGGATCATTTGCCATCTTGACTCTGGATTTTTAGTTCGTCTTAAGAATGGAAGTTGTCCATTTCAAATACGAACTGGGTAGCCCTTTTTTTAATATGGTTCATGGTTCTCTTGATTATTGGGTTTTGACCCTTCTTGATACCTGCTCGTGCTTGGTGTGAGGACATGATGTATATATTGGGTGAGCCTTGTTGTTGAATCTCTTGGAAAATTGTGCTATGAGCGTTCTTGACATTTGGATCTTTAAATATAAAACTTGATACTATTTATATATTATTTACTTGATTTATTTATTATGTTCAATTATGCTGCCCTTGACTTGAGAATGATAACTTGTCGAATTTGAGGGCTCCAAACCTATAGTTTTTGCACCACTAAGCTATATGCTTAGCGATAGTTGTTTCTATCGTAGGTGCTGTTCGCGATGATGCTTGAAGCTGGCCATTGGAGATACAGATTTTGAAAGCATTAAGGAAGATCACATTTGCATATAGGCATCTATATTTTGTATAAACCTTGGGACTTGTACATGATCTTTTTGTTGTATATTTACATGATATTTTGAGGGCTGATTTGGTCATGTCACCATGGGTTGTAATATAATTATGGTTATACATTTTTATCTTTTCGGGGAGTGTAAACCCAAGTTTTGTAATATACTGATTTTGTTATATGTCTTGAAAGTTGTGTGAAGCATGAGTTGGCTGATTTTGGTACTCGAAAGTGTAATATTCTTGTTATTCCACCCTCGAGTGTGAGGTTAATATATGCATGAAGATCTAGTCGGTTAATTGCCAAAGTTGTTTTTTTTTTTTTTTGAAGTTCGTTATGAATCTAATCCCTCTACTAGATTAAAATCAATATGCCTCATTAATTGGTTTTGAATGTCGCGAGTATTTAGTTAGATTTCTTGTTTAAGTAGTGGTACCGTTTTGAAAGGGTCGCTACATATCCTCTTTGCTCTTCCCTTTTTTGATAGTTCCAACCTTGATTTCTACCTCGCTGTGAGTAGCGTGGGTGGAAACCCTCCTCACCTCTTCTGAAGTTCCAACCTTGATTCTCCCCCGGCCTTGAGTAACCGGAAGAAAAACACCCTCCTCAACTCTAAATACCCCACATGTCCCCTTCACATGCTCTTGTAGAAGTTACATTTGGGACAACATCTTCTTAATGTTTTCATCCTTCTCTCTTTCTTTATAAAGTTGTTCTTGTGTTAATCTAAAGCAAAATGGGGAGACTTGATCCTCTTGTATGTACCATGCTTGGTTTATTTTGGTCATGTTATCAAAAAGAAACGAGGACACCTCAAAAGTTTATAATATTATTCCTCCTCCTACCAATTGGTCAGCCATTTCTATATTGACCGAATCTAGTCTTCGGTAAAAGTATTGAAGCAAAAAATTGTTTGGTAACCCATGAGTTGGGCATTTAATTAAGAGTTTCTTGAATCTCACCCATGTTTCATGGATTGGCTCTCCTTCCCATTGCTTGAAGCATTGAATATCGTATCTAAGCTTCATTCTCTTCAATGGAGGAAAGAACCTTGTGTTGAATACTAGAAGCAGCTCCTCCCACGAGGTGATGGAGTTGTTTGGTAACTCGGCCAACCACTTACTAGCTTCCTCCTTTAAGGATAGTAGAAATAAACGAAGACGAATTGACTCTTGTGACACATTCTTGAATGAAAAAGGGTTGCATACCTCAGTAAAATTTCTCACATGCTCATGCGGGTCTTCATGCTCTAGCCCTCCATACAATCCCCACATTTGGAGTAGGTGAAGAGTTGTTCTAGTGACGTCAAAACTTTGATTTTCTTCAGTTTTGGGGATGCAAATTGCACCCATTCCACCCGATTGAGCTAGGTTGTAAACACTATTGACATCATCGATCCCATCTCGATGACCTTCTTGGCTGTTATTCATCTCTTCATCACTCATCTTCACTTCTACATAGTCAAGCCAACACTTACACAAAGCAGTAAAAACTAATTCAACTACAACTAACAAATTTGAGACTGTTAAATCTTTGATCAATGAACTTTTAATTAATTCTACTCCCTGGCAGCGGCGCCATTTTTATTAACGTATCATAGATCTTTATCAAATTCTAAGAGCTCAAGATCGTTCGTCAATATAATAACCCAACTACGTGAGTTAGGGTCAATCCCACAGTGAGTAGTAATTCCTCCAAAGTTCAATAATAAAAGTACCACATCAAACTCTTCAATCATACAATTTTTGCAAAATTTATATTTGAATTCCAAACTTAAAGCTTCCACTATCGATCCAATTTCACAATTAGACACAACAATCTAATAATAGAGTAAAACTTGGGAAATTGATTAGCCAATTGCTAAACCTTAACAAAATGGGTAAACGCTATTGTTGATAATGGGATTAATTTGTTGCAGGTAGGTTGAGCCATATTTAAGATAACTTTCTCTCGAACAATTACCTTGTTTATGTTGAATTCTCTCAAACTTCAACACCATAACAAGCCCAGCTCTTTGCCCTTATCAAATCCACTCTCTCGAGCTGGATACGAAGGATATATCACTTATTTCACTCTCTCGAGCTGAAATCAAGGAGACCCACTACTCCAGACGCTAAAATTATCACCTTGGTTCTACACCTCTTTCTCAATCAAATGCACAACACTGAATCTTTACATGGAATCATGCAATTCACCCACAAAACACGGCAAGAACATAGACCCACTTCAAACTAACACCATTAATCACTATTAAGGAATACCCACTAAGTAAATCCAATAATTGTCCTCATGACCAAAATCCTAGGTGAAGGGTTTTTAGCCAATCACACCAAAATTAAGAAAATCAAAATTAATCTTCATTTCCATAATTGGGTACAAAATGAGGATTATAGATAAAAATCAATGAATAATATCCACACTTAGAAAATTTTCCTCAAAAATTACTAAGAAAAAGCCTTTCGTAGTGTTCTATCTCTTAATTCTCTCTTTTCTAGATTTCTGGATGCCTTTTCTCTCCCTCAAAAATCTATTTAAACCAATCTGAAGTGTAGCTGCATAAGACCTCTCAGTGAAGTAAGTAGGGCTTAGCCGACCGTTATGCGACACGCCGATTGTTCTTTAACTCGCCTTCATTTTTCACTTCTTCTTGGTCTGGCTACTGAAAGTTTAGGCAATCTATATCAGGGTCGCCGATCAGTTTCGCGCATCTCCTTTTTCTTTCAATCACGCCCATAAATACTTGTTCAAATCTATATCAGTACTTTTTTTTATTAGGGTTATCTGACGCCGAATGGATCGGCGATATGCCGAATGAACTGCTACTCGCCGTCATTTTTCCCAATTTTAGCTCCAGCATTCTGTAACAATCGGCAGTTTGGTGGCACATTTGGCACCTCACCGAGTGACATCGACAATCTCCAGGTCCTTATTTTCCTCGCTCTTTCAGCTTGGCACTTTGGAACATTTAAGCGAAGTAACGGTCAATTGGCGACTCGCCAAAAGGGTTAGGCTATCATCAGGCCTTCTTTTCGTTGGTCTTACAACTTCCTTTTTCCGTTTTGCTCTATAGTGTCCATCCTTTGTCTCTATGTATAAATACCTTAAATTCAAGGATTGATATCCGTTATTGAAATAAAATATCCATTTGAGGATACTAAATCTGTTAAATTAAAGCCTTAAATGAGTCCAATCTATGGACTCATCCTTAGTCAACTTAAGACATCAGCATAAGAGATAATAACATTCTCATAGCATAATCTCCAACATAAGCATCATATAATCATAAGTCAACATAAAAGATAGTTAATGAGAATATGAGATAAGTCATAATCATAATAAGCATAATTGACTCTTAGTCATCTAGACCATAATAGACGCATTCTCAAGTAACCTCAAAAGCATACATGTGCAAATCAAGAATAGCATCCCAGAGTACCACCCAAGCCAAGTATCCCTTTTTGGTCATCTTAATCATTGTCTATATATATGGTCAACTCTTAAGCTTTTCTACCATAAGGGTACCATACTCCTAAGTAACCTCAAAGCACACTTGTGCAATGCATGAAAGGCATCTAATACTACCCTTCACAATAAACTTAACCTTGAAGTCATCCTATTCATATTCACCCTCCTTTGGTCTCACTATTGGCTTTCTTCATGTAGACAAGGGAACTATCACCTTTAACCAATCACCTCCTGTAAGGCAACTACAGAAACAACCCAAGATAAACTATACTATGTAAAGGAACACTTCATACCTAGTCGTAAGTCATACTTGTGCAATGTATGAATAGCATCACATACTACTATCCACACTAAGTACTCCCTTAGGCTATCATGAATGCTCACTAGTTGGGGACTAGTGCCTCTTGACTATTTACCTCTATGCACATAAGGTACTTCTCTTCTTAGTACAAAGCAAGACATCACACATGAATAAGCACAAGTCATCAATTCAAGGCTACCAAGGAACATCACCCTACTACTCTAGACCAAGCTAATAATCTAACTAACATGTCTACATTATGCTAAGTCATACTACCATGGAGGTCATACTATTATGCATGTACAAGCTATTTAAGGAACGATACCAATGTCCCATCATATCTACCATGCAACACATCCCATAATGCTATGCAAGCTATCTTTAGGAGAGAGTGATCCTCAATCCTAAGCTACCATGAGTACTACTAACTCAAGCTACCCTTGACATGCCTCTTACAATGCAAAGTCAACTTATCCTTACAAGCACACCAAGATGCTAATGTAAGCTACCCTTAAGAGAGTATGATTCACAATCCCCAAGCTACCATTAGGAGAGTATGTGTCCTCAATCCTAAAGCTACCATGAAATGGTCTTGGCCTAACCAAATCAAGCTACCATGAAATGAATTTTATAATTCTAGTTCAAGCTATCCATAGGAGAGTATAAATCCTCAATCCTAGGCTACCATGCAATGGTCTTCTCTTACCAAGTCAAGCTACACATGAAGGGATCATATATCACAACTTCAAGCTATTCTAGTCTAACATGCTTTGATTCATTTTAGGTTATTAAGCCAACTTAGAATCATTCTATGTGACAGAAGCGTGGGTCTCCTAGCATATTCATGCCTAAGTGTTTAAAAGAGAAACAATACATAACAAAATCACATAATATTGACTTTACCCCCAAAGCCCTAACATTGTTAACTACAAGACATATTTTCAAGCTTGAATTCATTTTATAATTATTCTTTTCTAGATTACAGGACTTTCAGCCACATTCTTCAGTACTAGGTGATTTTAGTTGTAATTCATCATGAAGGCTCAATTCCATCTTTACAAGTCAAGATCCATCATATTCAATAAATTCTAGTTCAATTCATGATTATATTTTCCTAACATTGAACAATTACTACTCATGACATTGATTTAAGAAGATCAATGTCGAACCTTCAATTTGACCTCTAATGGTATAAACCCACAAATATCACATTAATCAATTAAGACTAGGGTTTACCACAGAAATAACATAAATTCCTCATAATATCACTAAACAAATCTAAATCAATTTTAATTAGGTATAATCCACTAGAATGGAATCATATCCAATCCCTACCAACAATGTAAGAAGAACCCTAGCTAGAATTGGGTTTTTAATTTCACAATTGGGGGATTTCTAAGGGGCTCTATGGGTGGAAAAACCCATATATGAATAAGCTAAATATACCTTTAATCAAAGCCCTAACACAAGCTTTCAACAATGGAGGTTATTCTTGGTCAAAGCTTCAAGCTCTATCTTCTTCTTCTTGGGTTTTCTAGAGAGAAATATTTTGAGAGGAGAGTGTTTTGGGGTTTTGATTCTAAATGACTTAGTTAGTTGGTTAATGACTTAAAACAGTCTATATAGGTATATAAAGTCAACATAAAACGACCTCCACTTTAAACTAACTAATTTTTTTTTTACTAAATAGCCCCTCCTAAGGCAGCCCACTCCGAGGTACCACGAGAGAACTTCATGGCCCGTGGTCCTAGGGAAGTGTCTAGGGCTTGATGTCTAGGCCCCATAAAAACTAAGGGAAGTCCACGAGACCTCCCACGATCTGTGGTAAAGTCAATGAGTCGTGTTGATGGTCGTGGACCCTTGGCAGTAGCTAGGCCTAAAGGCCTTGCATCCAACAATCCTAAGGGGACTTCACGAGTCCCTTCATGGACCATGGTAAATACCACTGGTCGTGAAGGTTGTCGTAAACCTTGGTAAGTGCTGGGCCAAGGTTTGGGAGCCTTGGCTTTTGGCATAGGTTTTGCCCCCCTTGCCTTGGCACTTGCCCTTACAACCCTTACCCAAATCTTAGATGGACTTATAAATTATGGGGTATAAGACGTACCTTGATTTTGGACCACTAATCCCCTTTATTTTAAGCACGGAAAGTCTTGTCTACGACACAAATCTACTTACATTAAACTCTAGAACCCTAGCTTGAGGCTCTAGTTAGGTCTACTAGTTTCCGAGGTGTTACACATTATCTGAGAAAACCTTTCACATCTAGATCTTATTTGTACATGATAAAAATCCTTTCAAAACACATCGTTATCATCATCATTGATACTTTACTGTCAAAGCATACTTAAAACATTTGCATAGATCTCATAAGAAAATGCATAAATCTATAATTTACCTTTCAAGGTAAACAATCACTCTCAATCATCATTACTTAGAAAACAAGGGTTAGATATGGATTTCATCATAAATTAATGTAAAGTTATCAATACCTTCTTAATTTCATAAAACTCTTCCTTTATAATCAAAATATCACATCATATGATTTATAACTTGAAAAGATGAGGGTTACATGGGTTGATGTGGGAAATCGTCATAAAACCGTAGTATTTCATCAATTCATGCATAATAGATAATAATTCAATCATTTAAATTAATAATGAAAAGAACCCTTGATAATTAAAGAAAACACTAGCTCCACTGGGAATTCTAACTTTAGAAATAGAGGAAATTAGGAACCCTGAAAGAGTCCATGGATGAAAACTATCATACCTTGAAGCCAAATTCTAATATTCAATGGAGGAAGTGACAGTTGACATGAAACACTAGGTTGAATTCTTCTTCTTCTTAAAGTTTCTAGAGAGAGAGTTATTTTTGAGAGGAGAATTGATAATTTTTTGTAACTTCGGAAGAATGACTTGAATGGGCAAATTTTGGGATTGAAAATACTTATATAGGTGTCTTAGGGAAGGGTAAAATGACATATTATAGGAGTTAATTAATGAAGAAAATATCCAACTACCCATGAACCTTACTACCGACCTATAAACCACATACCCCAGTCGACTGACCGTGGACTGACCGACGGCCCATCCTGCTGGACCGTCGTCTGGTGCGAGTAAGTGAGAATTGAGGTCTTGGACCACGAACTCCCAACCACGATCCGTGGTCCCACAAATGGTCCATTGATTTGGACCATTGTTTGAAATACATAGCTGGGACACTTCATTCAATTCTAAGTGTCAACGATCGTAATTAGTAATATAACCCAACTAGTGAGTTGGGGTCGAATCCCATAGGGAGCAGTTTGTCTTTCGAATTCAATGATAGCAATATGACGACAATCTCTTCAATAGATAGCGTTTACACTTTTATGAACAATCAGATAATAAAGGAAAACATGGGGCATTGACTAGCCAATTATCAGGTTTTACTTTAGAGGGTGAATGTTGATACTCACAATAGGTTAACTTGTTGTGGGTAGGTCAAACCATACGCAAGATAACTTTCTTTCGTAAAATTACCTTTTCTATGCCGAATTCTCTCGAACTTCAACACTACTCGGAAGATACCCAGTCTTTTTGCCTTCCTCAAATCCACTCTCTCGAGCTGAAATCCAGGTAACCCACAACGAAGGATGCTGAGCTTGCAACTTTGGCTATGTGCCTCTCTCTCTAGCAAGCTTACAACACTAAACTTGTTACACCAAACATTGAAAACAACTTCAAAACACCGCAACAAATAAGACCCACTTCAAATTAACCCCATTATGTGCAATTCAACAATACCCACTAGGCAAAACTCAACAATTGGTTTCATAGTCAAAACCCCAAGAGGAATGTTTTATCCATGCATATTAAAATTGGAAAAATCAACCTTCAGCATAAATCCCATAATTGGGTAAAAATAAGAATTATATCTGAAAATCAACTAGAAATCTCCTCTATTACAAAATCTCTACGAAAATCTTGATAAAATCACTCGAAAAAAACTTTTGGTATTGCTCTCTCTTTAAATATTTTCTTCCTCACGTTTCTGAATGAATTTCTCTCTCTAGGCAAAACTAATTTAAATAAATCTGATGTGCCACTGTTTAAGACCACTCACCGAGGTAAGTCGGGTGTCGCCGACAGATCGGCGATTCACCGATTGATCTTTATCTCGCTTTCATTTTTAACTTCTTCTTGGTCTAGCCACGGTAACTTTAGGCTATCCAGATCAAGATTGCCGAATAACTCCACGATTCACCCTTTTTCCATCTATCTCGCCCATCAGCACTTGCTTGAATCTTCTTCAGAACTTTTGGCGACATGGTTGTCCTTCGCCAAATCGATCAGGAACACGTCGAATGGAATTGTTGTTTCCCAAATTCACCCCTTTAGCTTGCTTTGTTATTTCCTTGACCAATAGTGTCCACGCATCGTTCCTAAATCTAAATACGTGAAATTCAAGGATTTACCTCATTTATTGGCAAAAAATATGCATTTGAGGACACTAAATCTATTAAAATAAAGCACTAAATTAGTCCAAATCGTGGACCTATCAACGCTCCCAAATTAAACTTTTGCTTGTCCTCAAGTAAAACCCAAGCTCAGTAGTTCAAAAAGGATGTCTCAAATAGTACTACACAAAAATCAATTATGAGTGCACAAAAGAAGACTCAACTTACTCATGCAAAGATCAATTGTACACTCAAAGACTCAATTTGTGACTCACCATTACCAAAGAATCTCAAGCTCACCATACTCGCTCAAATGCATGTCCAAGATCAACAGAGGTGATCAAATGCCCTCAAACATAGAATGATTCCATATTCACACACAATGGTTCAACAATTTAAAGTTCCAGAATCAAATGCAACGCTCACACTCACAAAGATGAACACAATGCATTATTTAACCCATAGGTTTGCCTGTATTTTCCAATCAACAGTTGCTTTAGCTCACTCAAGATCAAAAAGGTCTTTTCAAGGCTTGTAATGGGGCTGAATGCAAAGGTGTGTTCATTTAGGCTCAAAAGTTGTAATCCTCATGAGATGTGGTGTGAACAACACCTTCTTTCCATTTCTTAATTATTCTCATTTAAGCTCAAAAGTCACCCTTATTCTTCTTCCATGGACTGTTGGAAACCCCATTTCATTTTGCATTTTCACACTTTATTCCACAACTTTTTCTTTTTCATCTCTTTTTCATTCTTTTCTTCTTTTTCTCTCTTTTTTTTTTGTATGGAGGGGTTCCATTTTTCTCAAAGCATGGGTAAAAGGGGACTTTCTTGCACTCCTTGATTTACCTTCTCTTTTCACCACACCCCAACATAGGCTTTTGGCCTAAGTTGGTTGTTCAAACAAACCACAAATCATAGGGATTATGGGTAATGGATCAAGAAAAGGTCACAATGTCATCAAGTTTCTTCGAAGAAAATGTTAAGGCTCAAAGGGTGTTCAAAAGGGGTTCACAAACTCACAAGGTAGGCAACACAAAGGAGTACAATATCAAATTGGTTTACATTCTTTAATGTTGCCTAGGATCATATCAAGAGATTGCCTCACTTAGTTAACCGGAAAAACGAGGCAAATTCTAGGTGTCATCACACATGGTTCAAGGTAAGCTTATCACACAAGGCATAGACACTAATGTCAAAACAAGACTCCATATTTTCGCTAGTGAGCAATGTTCATCACAAGAGACTCAATTCGATACGTGGCTAGTCATAACGAGATGCAAAGAGTTCACATTTTGTGTATGCACCTTCATTTGGCCTTATCGTAGCCGCACATTAAAGTCATCTGTATTGGTAAAAAATGATACTCAAATTTGCAAGAGAACAACCACATTCAGAAACATGAGAGGTGGCATAAAGAGGAGGAGGTTCATTGAGGACACTGGCCAATTACCACCCCCACACCAAAAACATTCAACATTGTCCTCAATATGGGTAGAGAACGGGCATTACGGCAAATAAAACAAAATAAGAATAATAAAGAAAGATGAATAAGAAATGAAAACATTCTAGTGTGTAAACAAGTAGAGCAGGGTAACGAGGAATCATCACTAAATGCCCAGTTGGTGAGAGAGTAAACCAGTCGCTGAATGCCTTGGTGATGCTCCTAATGTTCTTCAGATTGCCCTTAGTTTTAGTGGACTTCACTCCTAGAGAAGGGCAGATCGGCTAAGATGTAGGAGGTCGTCGAACAGTTCGGCGACTTACAGAATGGACTCAGAATATCGCCGGACGATCCTTAAGGGACGTATTCCATGTCCAAGGCAAAAAGGGCGAGGAATGTTGGTTCGCCTAAGCACATTGGCAACTCGCCAAATGGTGAAGGTGTCCCGCCTAATGTTCCAGAGTCTCAGCTCCATTTTTTAGGTCCTTCAAATGGACCCATTTGAGTTCACCGAACGGGTTTGTCGACTCGCCAATAGTATTTTTGTCTCGCTCATTATCCAGCTCCTGCAAAATCAATACACACATTATTTAAAAACACTAACACTTGGGTTGCCTCCCAAGAAACACTTTTTTTAACGTCGCAACACGACGTTGAAATGCTCTCATGCATCTACGAGGTACACCACCTCAAACAAAGAGATCTCCTGGTACTCTCAAAAATATAACTCTAAGTGTTGCCCATTCACCTTAAATGAAGGTCCTTCTTGACCCTCAACTTCTATGGCCCCATTGGTTAATACTCGTGTCACTCTAAATGGTCCTGACCATTTGGACTTAAGTTTTCCGAGAAAGAGTGTAAGTCGATAGTTGTATAGTAACACCCAATCTCCCACCTTGGACTCTCTCTTAAGTATCTTTGCATCATGCCACTTCTTCATCTTTTCCTCGTAGAGATCTGAATTTTCATAAGCTTTAAACCTGAATTCATTCAACTCAATTAACTGATCTACTCTCTCATTTGAGGTTTTTGTCCAGTCCAAATTCAGAGCTTTGAATTCCCACATTGATTTGTGTTCTAACTTGGCTGGTAGATGTCAAGACTACCCAAAAACTAACTGATACGGAGACATGCCGATTGGAGTTTTGTATGCGGTGTGATACACCTATAGTGCATCATCAAGCTTTCGAGACCAATTAGTCCTATTTGCATTCACTGTCTTAGCCAAGGTGCTCTTGATCTATCGATTTGACACTTCAACTTGGATGCTTGTTTGGGGATGATATGGAGTCGCTAACTTGTGTTTCACCCCATACTTACTCAATGCAGCTGATAATCATTTACTGTAAAAGTGGGATCCACCATCACTAATAATAGCTAGAGGAGAACTGAATCTAGCAAAGATGTATCGTTTCAGAAATTGAACCGCACTTCTCCCTTCATTGTTTGGAAGTGCAAAAACTTCCACCCATTTAGACACATAATCTATTGCCACCAAAATATACTTATTACCAAAGGAGCTCACAAATCATCCCATGAAATTGATTCCCCAAACATCAAATAGCTCAACCTCTAAAATGGGAGTAAGAGGTAGCTCGTGTGATTTAGACACTCCACCTTGCTTCTGACATTAGCGCATTTCTTCACAAATTCATGTGCATCCTTGTAGAGGGATCGCCAGCAATATCCACTTTGGAGAACTTTAGCGGCTGTACGCACAACACTATGATGGCCCCCAACTGTGAAGCATGACAATCATGGAGAATTTCTACCCACCTCTTCTTTCGAAACACACCATCTAATTATATAATCTGCACACTCTCAAAACAAGTATGGTTCATCCCAAGAGTAATTTTTAACGACGAACATGAACCTCTTTTGTTGGTGGAAGTTTAGATCATCCGGCATTAATCCGCAAACTATGTAATTTGCAAAATCTGTATACCAGGGAATTTGTTTGAGAGTTATTGCAAACACTTGTTCATCAGGGAAGGAATCGTCTATGTCAACCTTATGCTCATCATTTTCCTTATCCCCTAACCTTGATAGGTGGTCAGCCACCTGATTTTCGCAACATCTTCTATCTTTCACCTCAAAGTAAAATTCTTGCAATATAAGCACCCACCTTATCAATCTTGGCTTGGTATCTTTATTTACCATTAGGTAACGGAGGGCAGCATGATCAGTGTGCACAATCACTCTAGTATCTAGCAGGTACACTCTAAATTTTCCAAATGCATAAACCACCGCAAGTAACTCTTGTTCAGTCGCAGTGTAGTTACATTGACAACTATTTAGAGTCTTGCTAGCATAGTAGATAGGATAAAATAACTTGTTCTGTTTCTGCCCTAATACTACCCCCAATGTTGTGCCACTTGAATCACACATTACTTCAAAAGATTCGGACCAATCAGGGCTGATGTAGACTGGGGTGGATACCAAATTTTCTTTCAAGCATTGGAACGCCACCATGCACGCGTCATCAAAATAGAACTTTACTTCCTTCTCCAAGAGTTTGCATAGGGATGTGCAATCTTTGAGAAGTCCTTGATAAACCTCCGATAAAACCAAACATGTCCTAAGAAACTGCGAATACCCTTCATTGAAATCGGTGCGGGTAGTTTCTCAATCAACTCAATTTTTGCCTTATCGACCTTCAAACCCTTTTGTGACAACTTGTGCCCAAGAACTATGCCCTCTTTCACCATGAAATGACATTTCTCCCTATTTAGAACCAAGTTTGTCTCCACACACCTTTTGATCACTTGCCCCAAGTGTGCAAAGCACTATTTAAACAAGTCTCCCACGATTCAGAAGTCGTCCATGAACACCTCCATAGAATCTTCTACCATGTCCGCAAAAATGGATAGCATGCAACACTGAAATATTGTCGGGGCATTACATAACCCGAATGGCATCCTCTTAAATACAAACATTCCATAAGGACAAGTGAAGGTGGTTTTCTCTTGGTCTTCCGGCGCAATGGAAATTTAATTGTAACGTGAATACCTATCCAAAAAATAGTACCAACCTCTCTCTAATAGACGATCAACCATTTGATCCATTAAAGGCATGGAAAAGTGATCCCTTTCTGTCCAAAAATTTAGCTTTCGGTAGTCCATGCATACTCTCCATCTGGTCATTGGTCCTGTAGGCACCAGCTCCCCCTTTTCATTCGGGATTATTGTGATACTTCCCTTTTTTGGTACACATTTCACCGGGCTTACCCATTTGCTATTCGTAATATGGTAGATCACTCATGCGTCTAATCATTTTACCATCTCCTTTTTCACTACTTTTTGCATTGGTGGGTTTAATCTCCGTTGATGTTCAACACTCGGTTTATACTCACTACCAAGCTTAATTTTGTGAGTATAGATACCAGGAGGAATTCCCACTATGTCAGCTATGGTCCAACCTATATCTTTGATATGCCTTTGCAGCACCTCAAGAAGCAATTTCACCTGCCATTCAAGCAAGTCAGCTGCAATGATCACTGGTAGAGTATTATTTGCCCCCAAGAAAGCATATCAGAGATGGGGGGAAAGTTCTTTCAATTCCACAGTTGGTGGTTCTTCTGTTGACGCCTTTGCGGGAGGGCTCTCTCTATTTTTCAAATCAATGTCTAACTTCAATGGAGTCTTTGAATATCCTCCCAAACCTGAAGGAGCAGCCACTACCTCTTCATAGCCTTAAATTTCTAATCATCATAGTTAGAAAGCACGGCTTCCAAAGGTTCACTCATGCACATCAAATGGGTCATGCTAGCCACTGCCTCATCAATAACATCAACGGTGGAAACCAAATGAATATCAGTTACGCGAAGCCCTGAAGAAGAAGGATAAAAAAGGCGATGAAAAGAGTAGTCGGCGCTTTGCTGAATAGTTCTGTGAAGCAGTTCTATACCACCCAATGGTCTAGAATGTGAGGGTGTTGAAGGCAAGCACGAAACGGCGATGAGACAGACGAAGGGCGAGTCTCCAAAGTCATTCGGCGACATCGACTAACTTCGCCGAAAGATCTGCCAGCGCTATTTTTTGAAGTCTATAATTACTGAACTTATTATTATTTTTAAGTGTCAAACTTTTTTTTTAATCTCCAGAATAGAATAGTACTTTTTAGATATTTTCTCTCAAGTTTGGATAGGGGTTTTGGGAACTTGAAGAAAGGATAGTGGGTCTTCTCTATTCTTCTTCCTTTGTTTAAATTAAGGTTTGATTTATTATACCCATTTGATTTTACTATCATTTTAGGAGTATTTTATTATTTCTTGATGTGTGGCTTAAAACCCCCATTGTTGGGGTGTGATTTAGCAAATATGTGTTGATATTGTAATTGGGACTTGCTTGCTGATAGGCTAGATGTATGTTAATGGTTATTTCACCTAGTGGTTGTGGTTTAATCTAAAAGGTTTGTAGTTGCAAATACAAAGCCACTCATGTGTTTTCGGCTTGCCTAAGAGAGAATTCGCGAAACCAAGACCACTAGACTAATGGCATAAGGAATGCGTCGACATGAGGTTCATCTCGAGAGGGTGAGCCTTAGTCCCATATCCTAACACTCAGCTCGAGAGAGTGAGTGGGGTAAGGCGTAGGCTGGTCTTCATGTGGCAAATGGGTGTCCGAGAGGAACCCATTTGAAACGGGGTAAGTTGCCCAAGAGGGAACTTATTTCCATTTAAAGCTTAGCCTAGTCACTATTATTTTGCAAATTTCCTATTGAAAGCATGTACCCAATGATTTATCTCAGCTTGTATTACAGTCACACCCCAAGAACTTCTCCTCATAGTTGATTTTCTTGTTAATTTTAGCTATTTTTACTACTTGTGAAAAAACCCCATTTGATATTTGACACTTTTGTGTCACCCCCTTTAATATACTATATTTTTGTTCGTTAATGCCTTTAGCTATGACTAGTTAGAGCTAAATTTTATTTTTCTATCAATTCTCAAAACCACTCCCTTGGGACACGACCACAACCTTTAGTTGGGTTACTATACTATCGACGATCGTAGACACTTATACCGTAGGTTAGTGTCGTTGGTCATGATAAGCATCAAAATGGCACCGCTGCCGGGGAATGGTGTTATTTGGGAATTCGTAGTAAAATAGAATTTTTGATTCCTTCTACTTTTAGTGCTACTAATCTAAATTGTAGTTTTGTATTGCTAGTTTGAATATCAAAGCAGGGAACTAAGGATTGAAAACCATTATGGATACCACACGGATCATCCCCTTCTAAAACTATTGAACCTCAGGGACAATCTCCTGACCTTCAAATAGGAAGGGATGACACTATTCAGGAAATGTGGCTGAAGTTTCAAGCAGTGCTGCAACCATGCCCATCTCACGGGATGACAGACAAGGGGCTACTTAAGTGCTTCTACAAGGGTGTAGGACCCGAGAATAGAGATATAGATGATCAAATTTGCGAGGGCGGTATGCTACACCAGCCCTATGAAGTTGTAGCAAAACTCATTGATGGCATGGTAGAAGCCAACAAAGAAGCCAAAGATAAGCATGAGTGGGACGCACTAGCTACCTAGTTGAATGCTCTATCTACCAGAGTCACAGAATTGGAGGCACAAGCCGTGGGGAAAGAAAAGCACTCCTCCCTTCGAGAATGTATGCATGGGAAGAAGCAGAGAGGTATACAGGATGATGATGCCCTGTCACTCATTCAACAAAAGATTGAAGCACATGAGAGGATGTTGAATGAGATGAAGGGAAATGTCGAAATGTTAAACGAAGCGTCAACCTCTCACTCCATGACAATTCAACTGCAGGATGCTCAAATCACCCATTTAATGACGGGTCACTATCCTCCGTTCGCCGATGATTCACCTAATTACACCATGGGTGATTTCGAGGATGATGAGTACTCTTTGACTTGCATCATGCCGTGACGTTAACTCAGGTGCTGTTTGGGAGGCAACCCAAAATCCCATATTATCTTATATTGGCATACTAGTAAACTAATAGTGTCTTATGATTTATAGAGTGAAGTGTAATAGATGCCAAAGAGGTACATAATGTCGAGTAGCAAATCCAGTTGGCGAGTCACCAAAAAAGTCGGTGATTAAATCTATTCCGCAGTTTGATTGAATATATCTTCAAAATCTGGAGTCTGT
The DNA here is from genome assembly GCA_029582545.1 of Solanum lignicaule. NCBI lineage: Eukaryota > Viridiplantae > Streptophyta > Magnoliopsida > Solanales > Solanaceae > Solanum > Solanum lignicaule. The sequence continues at coordinate 4,400 of JAJOOF010001420.1, read as the reverse complement.
AAAACTCGGCGAGCTCAGGACAGTTTTGGCAACTCCCCCACCTGATCGGCGACCTAGATGGTCACTGCCATTGGAACATCCACAAATGCTGAGAAGTTCTGTAAAACTCAACAAAGTAAAAATTTGTTCGGAGAAGCGTAGAATCACTCAGAAACCAAAACTCGACCACAGAATGGGAACGAACTGGATAAGCTATAGGCCAACACATAAAAAGGCAGTTGATTAATCACTCGAGAGTGTGGGTCGAAGATAGGTGCACTAGAATGCTAAGAAAAGCTATACAAAGTTTGATGAATCTCTTGGCAATGTATCAAACGTCCCCAACATACTTTCTACTTTACGCGACATCTGTTTAAGGACTCCAACTTGAAACAGCTACCTAACCAGGATTATTCTCTAGCCCTATCTTTGTCTTTCTTTACCTTGCCTTATTGATTCTGTATTACCTGCATTTGAGGACAAATTGCTTTTTATTTGTGGTGGGCTGAGACTCACCTTTTATGTGCTATTTGTGACTTGTGTTTTGTATACATTTGGGTTTTCTGTTTATAATTGTGTTTAAAACTGCTTTGTGATTGTTTGAGCTCATGTCTCTCTTTTGGGTTAATTGCAAATGATTTTGACCCTTTCGAAATTTTTTGAATTTTTTGCACCTTTTTGCCACCCCTCGTGAATTGAATGTGGCTTTTCTTTTGCAAAAAATTGAGCCTCGGTTTCGATCAATGCCGATGACTCAAGTAGTGCTATCAGTTGAATGAACATGAATGAATTGCTACAATGAGGCCAAATGAAGTTGCATAGACAATACGTGAACTCTTTGCATCTCATTGTGATTAGCCATTTATCGAATTGATTTTCTTGTAATGACCATTGCACACTGGCAAAACTGTGTAGTCTTGCTTAACTTAAGTGGCGATGCCTTGTGTGATTAGCTTTCTTTGAACCATGCATGAATATACCATGTTAGTCTTGTTGATTAAGAAAGGTGTCCTCTTGATATGATCTTAGGAAACTTTAAAGTGTGTGAGACAAATTGAGATATACCTCTTTTGTGGCCTACCTGTGAGTGTGTGAAATTCTTTTTGAACACCCTTTGAGCCTTACCTTTCTTTGGATGAACTTTGATTAACCCTAAACCTTACTTGACCCACTACCTATAATTCATTTGCTTTGTGGTTAGCGAATACCCAACTTAGGCGAAAAGCCTAAGTTAGGGGTATGGTGAAAAGGAAAAGGAGAAGTCAAGAAGTGCACAAAAAGTCCCCCTTAACCCATGGTGTTGCAGAACAGTTGAAACCCCTTCAACTAAAATAAAAAATAAAAAAATGTGTGGAATAAGGTACGAAGGAAATAGGATTTCCAAGCAATCCATGAAGGTGAATAAAAAGGTGACTTAGAAGCGCTAGAAAAAGAATTAATAGAGGAAAAGAAGGGAATGCCTTGAGAATACCACATCTCACGAGAACAAAGTCACTGAGCCAAAATGACCATACATTTGCACTCATCCCCATTACAAGCCTTAGAAAGACCTTTTTGATCTTGAGTAAGCCGAATCGAAAGTCGATTGGAAAATAAGGGCAAACCTATGGGTAAAAACATGCATTGTGTTCCTCTTTTTGAGTGTGAGAGTTGCATCTGATTCCTGATATTGAATTGATTAACCTCTGTGTGTGAATATGGAATCATTCTTCATGTGCGGGCATTTATATACTTTTTGTCTAGCTTGAACTTGCACAAGTAGAAAGTATTGCGAGCACAAGAATCTCTGGTACTGGTGCGTCACAACTTGAATCTTTGAGTACACTGTTGATCTGTGCATAAGTAATTTGAATCGTGTTGTGTATGTTCATGATTGAGTCTTGTGTAGTACTGTTTGAAACACCCTTTTTGAACAGCTGAACTTGAGTTTGCTTGAGGACAAGCAAAAGTTTAAGTTGGGGGTGTTGATGAGTCCACAAATTGGACTCATTTAGGGCTTTATTTTGATAACAATAGTGTCCTCAAATGCTTATTTTGTCTAAATATCGGATGAAAACTCTTAAGTTTCAGGTATTTGAAGTTTTAGTGAAAGCATGGACACTTAGGCGCAAAAAGGAACAATATGGCTGAAAAGAATGACGAAACTAAAACCCGAGCATTGCCAGGCACAGTTGGCAATTCGCCGAAGGGATTTACTCCGCCTTTTGTTCCAGTACTCAAATCCTTGAAGGAGAAGGATCAAAAAGGCGATGAAAGGAGCAGTCGGCGCTTCGCCGAATAGTTCTGCGAAGCAATACTATATCACCCAGTGGTCTCGAACGTGAAGGTGCTGAAGTCAAGCACGAAACGGCGATGAGACAAACGAAGGGCGAGTCACCGAAGTCATACGGTGACATCGACTAACTTCGCTGAAAGATCTGCCAGCGCTATTTACTGAAGTCTATAAATACTGAACATATTATTATATTTAAGTGTCGAACTTTTATTTTAATTTTCAGAATAGAATAGTACTTTTTTGATATTTTCTCTCAAGTTTGGAGAAAGTTTTTGGGAACTTGAAGAAAGTAGTTCATCTTCCCCAAGTTGAAAGTGGGACTTCTCTATTCTTCTTCCTTTGCTTAAATTAAGGTTTAATTTCTTATACCCATTTGATTTTACTATCATTTTAGGTGTATTTTGTTATTTCTTGATGTGTGGCTAAAAACCCCATTGTTGGGGTGTTATTTAGCAAATATGTGTTGATATTGTTGTTGGGTCTTTCTTTCTCATAGGCTAGATGTATTTTAATGGTAATTTCACCTAGTGGTTGTGGTTTAATCTAAAGGGTTTGTAGTTGAAAATACAAAGCCACTCATGTGTTTTCGGCTTGCCCGAGATGGAGAAACCACGACCACTAGACTGATGGCCTAAAGAGTGGGTCGACATGAGGTTCAGCCCTAGTGGATGAGCCCTAGTCCCATATCCTAACACTCAGCTCGAGATAGTGAGTGGGGTAAGGCGTAGGCTGGTCTTAATGCGGCGAATGGGTGTTTGAGAGGAACCCATTTGAAATGGGGTAAGTTGCCCAAGAGGGAACTTATTTCCATTTAAAGCTTAGCCTAGTCACTATTTTTTTGCAAATTTCCTATCGAAAGCATGTATCGAACGATTTATCTCAGCTTGTATTGCGGTCACACCCCAAGAACTTCTCCTCACACTTGATTTTCTTGTTAATTTTAGGTATTTTTACTACTTGTGACAAAAACTCCATTTGATAGTTGACACTTATGTGTCACCCCCTTTAATTTACTATGTTTTTGTTCGTTAATGGCTTTAGCTATAAGTAGTTAGAGCTAAATTTTAGTTTTCTATCAATTCTCAAAACCATTCCCTTAGGACACGACCCCAACCTTTAGTTGGGTTACTAAACTATGGACAATCATAGGCAGTCATATCGTAGGTTAGTGTTGTTGGTCATGATACGCATCAGTAATCAGAGCACAAGGTTTGGAATGGTTCTAGGATTGTCTCAAACCACGTCTAGTAGAGTATTGTTCATAAATGTGAAGCGTGCTACATGTATGAATAGGAGGCTAGTGGATGCTTAGGAAAAATCTCACTTCTTCATACTCTAGGTCGTGCCATAAAGTTTGGCTTTAATAGGCCCTTCTTCTAATTTGTACCAAATGATTTTCAGGGTATAGCTAATACAAGGGCAAACACTAGAAGATAAGAGGAAGGCAATGTGGACCAAGAGGCTCCTCTCCAAGTTCCACACTGAGATCCTCCTCAAGTTCCAAATGACCCTCCAATTGGGAATGCTACTCTTGCGGAGTTTAGGGCTTCTATGTAATTGTTGGCTCAAGCCTTGACGGCGCAAGACAAGAGAGAGGTGGTGTCTCTGGCAAACCCAATAAGGGGGATGGGTGCTTCTAGGATAAGAGAGTTTTTAAGGATGAACCCTCCGGAGTTTAGTGGCTCCAAGGTGGAAGAAGATCCAAATGGGTTCATAGAAGAGGTGTATAAGACACTTGCTATCATGGAGGTAACTTCGATAGAGAAAGCGAAACTATCCGCTTACAAATTGAAGGATGTTGCCCAAATTTGGTATGAGCAATGGAAAGGTGCTAGGCTGGTAGAGGCGGGTCCTATAGAGTGGGAAGCATTTAAGTCGCCATTTCTAGTTAAGTTCTTTCCCCGGGAGTTGAGGGAAGCTAATATGGAAGAGTTTATCAATCTTAAGAAAGGTAACATGAGTGTTAAAAAGTATGCCTTGAAATTTACTCTTTTGTCTTGGTATGCTTCATCTTTGGTAGCAAATCCGAGGGATATGATGAGTAGATTTGTGACAGGTATGTCCAAATCAATTTCAAAAGAATGTCGTACGACAATGCTCCATGATGATATGGATATATCACATCTTATGGTGTATGCTCAACAAA
>JAJOOF010001419.1:0-32730 GCA_029582545.1 Solanum lignicaule | reverse complement strand
TATTTTGCTGATTTTCATGTGCTATAGTTCATGGATTTTTTGTGATCTACAATTCCAGATTGTTTTTTGCCGAAAGTATTCATGAACGTCTGTTAAGACCTTAGTAATGGAACCAGTTGGTTCCGACAGGCAAGCAGACCTATTTTCAAGTTCAAATGAGCCAAAAAGCAGGTAAACCTACATTTTACTGATTTTCGTTTACTATAATCCATGGATTTTTGGTGATTTGCATTTCTGGATTATTTTTTGCCAATTTGTTTCATGGACGTCCGCTAAGACCTTAATAATTGAGCCAGTTGGTCCCGACGAGCAAACAGACCCATTTGCAAGTTCAAACGAGCCCAAAAGTAGGCAAACCCTTATTTTTGCTGATTTTTGTGTGCTAGTCCATGGATTTTTGGTGAACCGATATTCTAAATATTTTTTTGCCAAAATATTTCACGGACATCCGTTAAAACCTTAGTAATGGAGCCAGTTTGTCCCGATGGGTAAACGAGCCAATTTTCAAGTTCAAACGAGCCCATAGCAGGTAAACCCCTATTTTGCCAATTTTTGTATTCATTCCATGGATTTTTGGCTATCCAGAATTCTGGATTTTTTTTGCGGAAATTTTTCATGGACGTTCGTTAACACCTTAGTAATATAGTCAGTTGGTCCTGACAGGCAAATGGTCTCATTTTCAAGTTCAAACGAACCCCAAAGTAGGTAAACCCCAATTTTACTAACTTTCGTATGCTATAGTCAATGAATTTTTGGTGATCTGGAATTCCAGATTTTATTTTGGCCAAAATTTTTCATGGACATCCGTTAAGCCCTTAGTAATGCAGCCAATTGGTCCCGATGGGAAAATATGCCCATTTTCAAGTTCAAACGAGCCCCAAAGCAGGTAAATCCCTATTTTGCCGATTTTTTGTGCTAGTCCATGGATTTTTCAAATTCGAAATTCCACATTTTTTTGGCTGAAATTTTTCATGGACGTCCGTTAAAACCTTAGTAATGGAGCTTGTTGGTAACGACGGGCAAACAAGTCAATTTTCAAGTTCAAACAATCCCCAAAACTGGTAAACCCCCATTTTGCCGATTTTCGTGTGCTATACTATATGGATTTTTGGTGATTCAAAATTCTGAATTTTTTTTGCTAAAATTATACATGGATGTCCGTTAAGACCTTAGTAATGGAACTAGTTTGTCCCGATGAGCAAATGTGCCCATTTTCAAGTTCAAACGAGCCCCAAAACAGGCAAACCCCTATTTTGCCGATTTTCGTTTTCGTCCATGGATTTTTGGTGATCCAGAATTCTGGATTTTTTTTGCCGAAATTTTTCATGGACGTCCGTTATGACCTTAGTAATGGAGTCAGTTGGTCCCGATAGGAAAACGGTTCCATTTTCAAGTTCAAATAATCCTAGTAAACGACCGTTTTTTGCCGATTTTCGTGTGCTATATTCCATACATATTTGGTGATCCAGAATTTTGAATTTTTTTTGCCAAACTTTTTAATGGACGTCAATTAAGACTTTAGTAATGGAGACAGTTGGTCCCGACGGTCAAACAGGCCCATTTTCAAGTTCAAACAAGCCCCAAAGCAGGTAAACCCCATTGATGATCTGGAATTCTGGATTTTTTTTGCCGAAAATTTTCATGTAACAAGGCACATAGAACCCCAAAAGGCACCATGTAAGCCACTTAACATATCATAACATAAAGCACTAGAATAATAAGAGTAAAACACGTTCCAAATCTGAAAAAGTTTTTTCATAAAAGTAATGCGGAAGTCTAGAATTGTCTTAATATAGCCATCTATTACAATACTTGAATCAAATTGGGCCTAGCCTATACAACATGTCTGAAATTGGAAATACAATAAAAGAAAGTACAAAGATAACATCCGTCCTCAAATAATGAGGACTCACAAACAAGCTAGGAGGAATGATCAAGTCCAATCTCTAGCCACAATGGGGACCACCTTGAGAACCGGACCCTACACTTGGGGAAAATGTAGGAGAATATGGGTTAGTACAAAAATGCACTAAGTATGATAGCCAGCATGATAGCCATGCATAAGAACCTTGAAAACATGCTAAAAAGGACATTTTTGTTGAATGCATTCAATTTACTAGGTCAAAGCATCATTTTGAAGACAATAGAAAAGCATGAGTCATAAACATATTCATTACATTGATCATCATATCATAAGAGAAACATATCGTAAGTACCCTCAAATCATACTTGTGCAAGCATGAATAAGATCCCATAATCCCACCCAAACTAAGTAAAGCTTCTTGAGTATCCATAGTTCATAATTCATATTCTCGTCATAGTGGGAATAAGCCTTAACCGACATAGACCATGTGAGCTTAGCATGGAATCTGATGTTACTGTCACGACCCAAGGGTACCCCCTAGATGTATCAAGGCACATAGAACTCCGGAAGGCACAATGTAAGCCACTTACCATATCATAACATAAAGCATTAGAACAATAAGAGTAAAACACATTTTCATGTCTTAAAAAGGTTTTCATAAAAGCAAAGAAAAAGTCTAGACTTGTCTCAATTTAGCCATCTATTACAATACTTGAATCAAATTGGACCTAGCCCATAAACATGCCCAAAAATGGAAATACGATAAAAGAAACTACAAAGATAGCATCCGTCCTCGAATCATGAGGACTCACCAACAAGCTAGGAGAAATGATCAAATCCAATCTCTAGCGAGAATGGGGACCACCTTGAGAACCGGACCCTACACTTGGTAAAAATTTAGGAAAATATGGGTTAGTATAAAAATGCACGAAATATGATAGCCATGCATAAAATCATGAAAACATGCTAAAAGGGACATTTTAGTTAAATGCATGCAATTTGCTATGTTAAAGCATCATTTCGAAGATAATGGAGAGGCATAAGTCAGAATCATAACCAACTCATAGATCATCATACCATAAGAGGAACATACCATAAATACCCTCAAAGCATACTTGTGTAATGCATGGATAATATCCCATAATCCCACCCATACTAAGTAAAGCTTCTTGAATAAATATAATTCATAATTCATATATTTGTTCATACTATCAGAGTGGGGAATAAGCCTTAACTGACATAGACCATGTGAGCTTACCATGGAATCTGATGTCTACCCCACACCGAAAAGGGGTTGTCCTACTTGCCTAAGGTAGAACCATACTCTTAGCTTAGATGGATCCACTACATAACTACCAATGTGGGCAAATAGTTTATGGGATAAAGAGATTGCTACTAGAAACCCGGACTCAACTAAGGTAGAAGGTTTCCATCTCATGAAATACATACTTTTGGGAACCCGGACTCAACTAAAGTAGAAGGAACCCATTTGGAAAGCCGGACTCAACTAGTGTAAAAGCTTTCATGGGAAGCCGGAATCAACTATCGTATAAGCTTCCATCTCATATTCATATCCAGTCGGTGCTAAGCATTAATTCCCATATATTACATATTAAGTCTTGACTTAAGTTCATATTCACGGAAGAATGTCTTGACACTCAATCCAACATAATTCATACTATAGCTCATAGATTCAATAGGCGAGAATAACAATTCAACCTTAGAATCATCATATTATGGGAAGACCTTTCACATCATATCATATTAATACATAAGTGTGTACATGAGGATAACCCCCAACAACACAACAACTAGATCATAATCATATTCACCTTACTCTCAAAGTGTTCTTAAAATATATACATAAATCTTATAATTATGCATAATTCACATACTTTGCCCTTCAAGGAACATAGATCATATTCCATCAATAAATCTAGAATTACTACATTAGACATGGATAATAACATAATTCAAATATCTCAATTACTACAAGCATAACCTCATAATATTCTTCTTTCATCAATTCACCCACATCACAAGGTCATAAATTGGGAATATGGGTACTTCATGGATTCTTGGGGGATTTCAACATAAAACCATAATAAATCTTCAATTCAATCATAATATAAAGTAATTAAATCTATAGAACAGTTTTTGAAAAGGAATCCATGACTTGGAGTCAAACCCTAACTTTTGGGGGAATTACTAGTTTTGAAATTGAGTTGGGAGGGACTCCATGGATGAAGACTATCCATGGATGAAGGATCCATACCTTAGCTATGAATCTCAATGGAATTGGTGTGAAAACTTTGCTTCTTGAACGCTAGCTCCACCTTCTTCCTTCTTCTTCTTCCTTGAAGTTCTAGAGAGAGAATTTTTGGAGAGGAGATGAATTTTGGGAAATGTTTGGGTGTTGTGAAAATATGACTTAGTTTAGGTGAATTTAACTTAAAAATGGCTTATATAGTGACCCCAAACTTACCCAAAATGACTTCACTTTGATAGGACTTAAATCAGAATTACCCAAACTAACCCTCACTTAAAGTGAGCTGCCAGGGACCATGTGGGGCTCCACGAGCTGTGGTCCCATCCGTGGTCTTGAGGCAGTGGATAGGCAATAAGTACCTTTAGCTCAAAATCCCAAGGCATCTTCACGAGGGGCTCCACGAGCTGTGGTCCTTCTCGTGAACCTTGAGGAAGTGTCTAAACCACTTCTCCATCAACCCTCAACCACTAAGGCATGACCAAGGCCACTACCACAAGCCATCGAAGGCTTTATGGGCTATGAAGTGTCTCGTGTGGAGGAGACAATTTGAGGCAGCCTTAAGGAGGCTACTGCCTCCATCTTCACGAGTGGCACCACGACTCATGGTGACCACCAGTGGTCGTGAAGGCCCTCGTGGTCTTAGGGCAATGCCTTGGCAAGGCTTGGGTAGCCTTGGCCCTTGCCCCTTTTCTCTTGGCCCTAGGCCACCTCCATGACTTTAATACTCTAACGTTTAGCTCTAGTTTTAACCTACTAATTTCTGGAGCGTTATAGTTACCCACACCGAAAAGGGTTATCCTACTTGTCTAAGGTAGAACCATATTCTTAGTTTAGGTGGATGCATTTATCTAAGTAACCTACAGGGGCACGTAGTTAATGGGATAAGGGAGATTGCTACTAGAAACCCGCCCTTTCTAGCGAGGGACCTTCTATCTCAAGATATTATTTCTAGAAACCTACCCTTTCTAGCGGGGGAGCTTCGATCTCATATCAATACACACTCGGTGCTAAGAATAATTCCCATGGAGTACATATTAAGTCTTGACTTAAGTTCATATTCATGGCGGAATGCCTTGACACTCAATCCAACATAATTCATAAGATAGCTCATAGATTCAATAGGTGAGAATAGCCTTTCAACCTTAGAATCATCATTATGTGAGAAAAACTTTCACATTATGTTCATTATGTGTTCATGAGAATAGCCTTTCAATCAACACAACAACATTATCATAATCATGGACACTTCACTCTCAAAGTGTTCTTAAAGCATATACATAAATCTCAAAATCATACATAACATCATAATTTACCCTTCAAGGATCAAGGATCATATTCAATCAACACATCTAGAATTACTACATTAGACATGGATAATAACATAATTCAATTAAATCTATTGCTACAAGCATAATCTCATAATATACTTCTTTCATCAATTCACCCACATCACAAGGTCATAAATTGGGAATATGGGGATTTTCATGGATTCTTGGGGGATTTCAACATAAAACCATAATAAATCATCAATTCAATCATAATATAAAGTAATTAAATCAATAGAATCGTTTTGAAAAGGAATCCATGAATTGGAGTCAAACCCTAGCTTTTGGGGAATTTCTACCTTTGAAATTTAGTTTTGAAGGGACTCCATGGACGAATTTTATCCATGGATGAAGAGCTACCATACCTTAGCTATGAATCTCCAAAGAATTTGAGTAGGAAACCTTGCTCCTTCAAACACTAACTCAAACTTCCTTCTTCTTCTTCTTTGAAGTTCTACAGAGATATATATTTTTTTTTTAGAGGATGAGTTCTTTTGGGATTTTTAGAATAATGGCTTGGATGACTTAATATGGTGACTTTAAAACCTTATATAGTTAGTCTAATTTAGTGTAAAACGATGTCACTTAATATTAATTAAAACTGGGAATCCCCAAAATGCCCCTAAGTGTAACTGCCAAAAAGCAATTTCAAGCCTCACCTACGGCCCCACGACCACGGGCCGTGGATGGACCCACGTGGTGTGCTGGTGAACCGTGGGTGGAGGTTCAGAGAGTCTTTTTCTAAGGCCTTGACCCACGATCCCTCACCCATGGGGTGTAGGCTGACCCACGAGGCCTGAGTCCCCTCCGTGGGTCACTGCTAGGCAGTCTTCTAAGGGTTCTCCTCAAGGACCCATGGTTGGTCCTTGGGGGTCGTACCTTGACGTTCTAACATGGAACTCTATATTCTTAGGTACGGTGAGGTACATTTACAACTCTAACCCTCATGTTAAGATCTAGTTTAGCCTACTAGTTTCCAGAGTGTTACAATATCTCCCCCTTGGGAACATTCGTCCTCGAATGACAATCTAGACACCTTACGGAAGTAAAGACTCAAGACTAGCAGTCCATCATGCATGAAACATCAAAATAATGCATAATTCAAAGGGAGAAACTTCAACTCCATCTCAAACATAATCAATGCAACACAAGGTACTAAGAACTTCATCTAACAACCCATTATGCATGAAATTTCAACTAAAATAATGCATAATTCAAAGGGAGGAATTACCTTATCCAACTAAAATCATGCTCAACAAAATATCATGGAGCCAATATGCAATTACTCTCAAAAGCACACTAAAGCATGTTCATCAATTCATTTCATGAAGTTCATAGGCAACTCATACTCAATGAACAACAACATGAGGAAAGTCAATCATAAAAACTCATTTTCTTACTAAACATGAATTTCATCAAGAACATGCATAATATAAGGAAATCATGGAAAAACACAAACCACACACATGACTCCCAAATCACTAAAACTCAAGAGGAACTACTTACCTCAAGCTTGAATAGGAATAGAAGGAAATAGATGAGGATATTGGGACTTCATATCGGCCTCGGCCTCCCAAGTAGCACCCCCAACTAAATGATTTCTCTATAAAACATACACGAAGATATTTCCTTGTTTCTCAATCTCTTTACTTGCCGGTCTAAGATCTTTATGGGAACCTCTTCATATGAAAGACTTTCGTCAACTCCCAACCCTTCTAGGGGAATAATGGATGTAGGATCTCCAATACACTTCTTAAGCATAGAAACATGAAATACCGTATGAACCGGGGCAAACTCATTTGGAAAATCCAACTCATAGGCAACCTTCCCAATACGTTTCAAAATTTGATATGGGCCTGCATACCGGGGACTAAGTTTCCCTTTCTTGCCAAATCTCATCACATCCTTCATGGGTGAGATTTTCAAATAGACCCAGTCATTAACTTCAAATTCTAGATCCCTTTTTCTCACATCGGCATGAGACTTTTGTCTACTTTGAGTCGTTCTCAACCTTTCTCTAATAAGTCGAACTTTCTCGATGGCTTCATAAACCAATTCAGGACCTATCAAAGCAATTTCACCTACGTCAAACCAACCAACCGGAGACCTACATCTTCTATCATATAAGGCTTCAAAGGGAGCCATACCGATACTTGAGTGATAGCTATTATTGTAGGCAAACTCTATTAATGGCAAATGGTCATTCCAATTACCCTTGAAGTCTGTAACACATGCCCTCAACATATCTTCCAATGTTTGGATGGTACGCTCTGCTTGCCCATCGCTTTGGGGATGAAAAGTCGTGCTAAGCTTAACCTTAGTACCAAGCCCTTTTTGGAATGACTTCCAAAAGTGTGAAGTAAATTGAGTGCCCCGATCCGAAATAATAGATAAAGGAACCCATGCAACTTCACTATCTCTCTTATATACAACTTGGCATAGTCTTCCACCGAAAAAGAAACCTTGACGGGAATAAAGTGGGCTGATTTTGTCATCCGATCTATAATGACCCAAATAGAATTATGTTGCCTTCGGGTGCGAGGAAAACCAACTATACAGTCCATATTTACATCTTCCACTTCTAAGTGGGAATACTTATATATTGGGACAATCCTCCCGGCCTTTGATGTTCAACCTTAACCTATTGACAATTAGGACATTTGGCTACAAATCCCGCGATATCTTTCTTTATACCATTCCACCAATAGACTTCTCGTAGATCACGGTGCATCTTGGTGGCTCTCGGATGAATAGAATACCGAGAATTATGAGCTTTTTCTAAAATTTGTTCCCTCAAACCATCAACATCCGGAACACATAACCGACCTTGGTACTTAAGCACCCCATCTCCCCCTTGGGAGAAAGCCTCAACGGACTTCTTGAGTACTGAATCTTTCAACTAAACTAATATAGGATCAAGGCCTTGTTTAGACTTCACATCTATCACAAAGGACAATTTTGAGCCATTATGGACCATGACACCACCCTTGGTGAAATCCACTAGTTGGACACCTAGTCGGGCCAATCTATGCGCTTCACGAACCAATTCTTTCTTTTCATCCTCTACATGAGTCACACTACCCATGGACAATCTACTAAGTGCGTCCACTACAACATTAGCTTTGCCGGGTGGTAAAGGACACTCATGTCATAATCCTTTTAATAATTCTAACCACCTTCGTTGGCGAAGATTCAAGTCCTTTTGACTAAACACATACTGAAGACTCTTGTGATCGGTGAAAACATCCACATGAACCCCATACAAATAATGCCTCCATATTTTTAAGTCAAACACAACCGCCGCTAATTCAAGATCATGGGTTGGATAATTCTTCTCATGGATTTTAAGTTGCCTTGAAGCATAGGCAATCACTTTACCGTTTTGCATGAGCACACATCCCAACCCCATTCTAAAGGCATCACAATACACTATAAAACGATCCATACCCTCCAGTAAGGTCAACACCAAAGTGGATGTAAGTCTATCTTTCAACTCTTGGAAGATTTTCTCACAAGCCTCCGACAAGTCAGACTTAGCCTTCTTTTGATTCAAAGCCGTCAACGGAGAAGCAATGGAAGAAAACCCATCAACAAACCTCCTATAGTAACCGGCCAAACCTAAAAAGCTTCTAATGGCGGAAGGAGTTAGAGGTCTAGGCCAACTCTTGACCACACCCGTCTTCTTAGGATCTACCTCAATACCCTTTTCTTGACACAATATGACCAAGGAAAGCTACAGACCTTAACAAAAGTTCACACTTGCTAAACTTTGCAAAAGGTTGTTGGTCCTTAAGAACTTGAAACACAATTCTCAAATGGTCCACATGTTCATTTTCACTTTTCGAATAGATCAAAATATCATCAATAAATACAATCACAAACATGTCTAGGTATTGCCTAAACACTCTATTCATTAAGTCCATAAATACCACCAGAGCATTAGTCAACCCAAACAACAGCACTAGGAATTCATAATGACTATATCGAATTCGGAAAGCCATCTTAGGAATATCTACCCCTCTCACCCTCAATTGGTGATAACCCGAATGAAGATCAATTTTAGAGAAATAGCTAGCCCCTTGAAGTTGGTCAAACAAATCATCAATTCTCGGAAGAGGATACTTATTCTTAATGGTCACTTTATTCAATTGACGATAATCGATGCGCATTCTTAGAGACCCATCCTTCTTTCTACCAAATAACACAGGAGCACCCCATGGAGAGATACTCAGTCGGATGAAAACCTTATCTAATAAATCCTTTAGTTGCTCTTTCAACTAGGCCAGATCCATTCTATAAGGAAGAATGGAGATAGGTTGCGTATCTGGTAAAAGTTCAGTACCAAAATCTATTTCTCGCTTAGGAGAAATACTGGGTAAATCATCAGGAAAGACTTTTGGGAACTCATTCACTACATGAACCAACTCTAGAGAAGGGATTTCGGATTCACTATCCCTCACCCTAACAAGATGCTAAATACACCCTTTAGAGATTATCTTCCGAGCTTTAAGACAAGAGACAAATTGACCTTTAGGTATAGAATTCCCCCCCTTCCACTCTAAAATAGGGTCATTTGAAAATTGGAATCTAACCACCCGAGTCCTACAATCGATAGAGGCATAACATGCATGCAACCAATCCATACCCAAAATCACATCAAAGTCTTACATGTCTAACTCTACCTAATTCACCAAAGTAAATCTATGGGATAAGAAAATGGGACATCCCCTATAGACTCTCTTAGCCACCACCAAATCACTAACCAGGGTAGAGACCGAAAAAGGTTCCACTAACACTTCGGGGAGTGTATCAAATTTCATGGCCACAAAAGGTGTCACAAAGGACAAAGTAGCACCGGGATCTAACAAAGCATACACATTAATAAGAAAGACTTTTAACATACCGGTCACCACATCTAGGGAGCTCTATTAGTCACCTCGGGATTGAAGAGCATAAAAATGGTTTTGCTTTGGGGCATTGGAGTTTGAACCGCTTGGAGGGGCTTTCTTGCCTTCTTTCCCTTTGGCCGAAAGTGTTGGGCAATTCCTCAATTGATGACCACTCTTACCACAACCAAAACAGACACCCGTGCCGGCTAGGCACTTCCCATCATGTTTCTTCCCATATTTTGCACAATCAGGCCTATTCACATTATAGCCACCACTATTACCTCCTTGAGGTTTAGGGTTAATCACCCTATCCTTGTTGACCCTTAGGGGAGCACTAGAAGAGCCTTAATTGGAGAACCTTTGTTTGAACCTTGGTCAACCTTGTCCATCGGACTTAGCATTGGAGAAGTTCCCATCACCTGTGCTAGCTCTTTTCGCCTCCTTATTATTTTTCTTGAATTTCTCTTCCTCTATATTTTGGGCATACACCATAAGACGTGAGATATCCATATCATGATGGAGCATTGCCGAAAAACATTCTTTTACTACTAAGCCGGACACACTCGTCAAAAACCTATTCATTTCATCCCTCCAATCCGACATCATAGTTAGTTAGAGCATACTTGGACAATTGAGTGAACTTTAGTGAATACTCTTTCATGCTCATGTTTCCTTGTCGAAGGTTAATTAACTCTTCCACCTTAGCTTCCCTAAACTCTCGGGGAAAGAACGTATCCAAAAATACTAATTGAAACACTTCACACTCTATTGGACCCGCTCCTACCAGACTATTGTTCTTCCATTGATTATACCATACTTGAGCAACATTTTTCAATTGGTTAGAGGCTAACTCCGCTTTTTCTACTGAAGTCACCCCATAATGTCGAGGATTTTATAAACCTCTTCCATAAATTCTTGAGGATCATCTTCCACTTTGGAGCCATGAAATTCAAGAGGGTTCATTCTAGCAAAATCCCTAACCCTTGAAGTAGCCGAATTCACATAAGGATTCATATGAGTCACAAAATGTCTATTGGCCTGAGCCGTCACAGCTTGAGCTTGAGTAGTCAAAGCTTGGACCAACATTTGCAAACCCGACCTAACCTTCACATTCAACATAGCCGAAGGATTAATCGGAGCTTGATTAGCTTGAGGAGCTTCTTCATTCACATTTTCACTCTCCATTCTTCTTGTGTTAGCCCTTCGTGTATTCATATCCTGAAGACACAAGAGAACGATTAGGAGAGGGACTTTATAGAGTTGAACTCTAAGACATGACTTAAGAGTAATGAAAGAAGTGTAGTTTCCTAATCATCTTGTAGCCTTTCATTCATAAATGTAGTGCGCTTCACACCCATGAACAAGACTCTACTAGACGTGGCTTATGAGACATCATCCTAGAATCATTCTAAACCTCGTGCTCTGATTTCCAAGTCTGTCACGACCCAGGGCAACCCCAAAGATGTACAAGGCACATAAAACCCCGAAAGGCACTATGTAAGCCACTTAGCATATCATAACATAAAGCATTAGAACAATAAGAGTAAAACATGTTTCAAGTCTTAAAAAGTTTTTCATAAAATCAAAGCAGAAGTCTAGACTTGTCTCAATATAACCATATATTACAATACTTGAATCAAATTGGGCCTAGCCCATACAACATGTCCAAAAATGGAAATACAATAAAAGAAACTACAAACATAGCATCCGTCCTCGAATCATGAGGACTCACCAATAAGCTAGGAGAAATGATCAAGTCCAAGCTCTAGCCACAATGGGGACCACCTTGAGAACCGGACCCTACACTTGGGGAAAATGTAGGAAAATATAGGTTAGTAAAAAAATGCACCAAGTATGATAGCCATGCATAAAAACGTTGAAAACATGCTAAAAAGGACATTTTTGTTGAATTCATGCAATTTACTAGGTCAAAGCATCATTTTGAAGACAATAGAAAAGCATGAGTCATAAACATATTCATTACATAGATCATCATATCATAAGAGAAACATACCATAAGTACCCTCAAAGCATACTTGTGCAATGCATGAATAAGATCTCATAATCCCACCCATACTAAGTAAAGCTTCTTGAGTAGCCATAGTTCATAATTCATACTCTTCTCATAGTGGGAATAAGTCTTAACCGACATAGATCATGTGAGCTTAGCATGGAATACAGTGTTACCCACATCTCATATCAATTTCCACTCGGTGCAAAGAATAACTCCCACGGAGTACATATTAAGTCTTGACTTAAGTTCATATTCATGAAAGAATATCTTAACACTCAATCCAACATAATTCATAAGATAACTCATAGATTAAATAGGTGAGAATAGCCTTTCAACCTTAGAATCATCATTGCGTGAGAAAACCTTTCATATTATGTTCATTATGTGTTCATGAGAATAGCCTATCAATCAATACAACAACATTATCATAATCACGGACACTTCACTCTCAAAGTGTTCTTAAAACATATACATAAATCTCATAATTATGCATAACATCATAATTTACCCTTCAAGGATCAAGGATCATATTCAATCAACACGTCTAGAATTATTACATTAGACATGGATAATAAAATAATTCAATTAATTCAATTACTACAAGCATAATCTCATAATATCATTCTTGCATCAATTCACCCACATCACAAGGTCATAAATTGAGAATATGGGATTTTTCATGGATTCTTGGGAGATTTTAACATAAATCATCAATTCAATCATAATATAAAGTAATTATATCAATAGAATCATTTTTTTGTAAAGGAATCCATGACTTGGAGTCAAACCCTAGCTTTTGGGGAATTTCTACCTTTGAAATTGAGTTTTGAAGGGACTCTATGGACGAATTCTATCCATCTATGAAGAGCTACCATACCTTAGCTATGAATCTCCAAAAAATTTTAGTAGAAAACCTTTCTCCTTCAAACCCTAGCACCAACTTCCTTCTTCTTCTTCCTCGAAGTTCTAGAGAGAGAATTCTTTTTGGAGAGGATGAGTTCTTTTGGGATTTTTAGAATAATGGCTTGGATGACTTCATTTGGTGACTTAAAAACCTTATATAGTTAGTCTAATTTAGTGTCAAATGACATCACATAATATTAATTAAACCGAGAATCCCCAAAATGCCCCAAGTGTAACTGTCAGGCCTCAACCACGGCCCCATGACCACGGTCCGTGGATAGACCCATGTGGCGTGCTGCTGAACCGTGGGTAGAGGTTCAGAGAGCCTCTTTCTGAGGCCTTGACCCACGACCCCTCACCCATGGGGCGTGGGTTGAACCACGAGGCGTGAATCCCCTCTGTGGGTCACAGCCAGACAGTCATCTAAGGGTCCTCCTCAAGGACCCATGATTGGTCCTTGGGGGTCATACCTTGACGTTCTAACACAAAATCCTATATTTTTAGGTATGGGGAGGTACGTTTACAACTCTTAACCGCATGTTAAGCTCTAGTTTAGCCTACTAGTTTTTGGAGTTTTACAAAAAAAATTTGCCAAAATTTTTCATGGACGTCCGTTCAGACCTTAGCAATGGAGCCAATTGGTCCTCACGGGCCCATTTTCAAGTTCAAACAATCCCCAAAGGAAGTAAACCCCCATTTTCCCAATTTTCGTGTGCTATAGTCCATAGAGTTTTAGTGATCCATAATTCTGGATTTGTTTTTGTCAAATTTTTTATGGACGTCCGTTAAGACCTTAGTTATGGAGCTAGTTGGTCCCACGGACAAACGGGCCCATTTTCAAATTCAAATGAGCCCCAAAGTAGGTAAATCCCTATTTTGCCGATTTTCGTGTGCTATAGTCCATGGATTTTTTGTGATCCTGAATTCTGGATTTTTTTTTGCCAAAATTTTTCAAGAACGTCCGTTAAGACCTTAGTAATGGATTCAGTTGGTCCCGACAAGCAAACATGCCCATTTTCAAGTTCAAACGAGCCCCAAAGCTGGTAAACACACATTTTGCCAATTTTCGTATTCTATAGTCCATGTATTTTTGGTGATCAAGATTTCTAGATTTGTTTTGCCGAAATTTTTCATTGACGTCCTTAATACCTTAGTAATGTAGCCAGTTGGTCTCAACGGGCAAACAAGGCCATTTTCAAGTTCAAACGAGCCCCAAACCAGGTGAACCCCTATTTTGCCAATTTTCGTGTACTATATATAGTCTGTGAATTTTTGGTGATTCAGAATTTCGAATTAATTTTTACCGAATTTTTTCATGGATGTCTGCTAAGGCCTTAGTAATGGAGCCAGTTGGTCCCGATGGGAAAACAGTCCCGTTTTCAAGTTCAAACGAGCCCCTAAGCAGTAAACCCCATTTTGCCAATTTTCATGTGCTATACTATGGATTTTGGGGGATCTAGAATTTTGGATTTTTTTTGCCAAAATTTTTCTTGGACATCTATCAAGACCTTAGAAATGCAGCCAGTTGGTCTGGACGGGCAAACATGCTAATTTTCATATTAAAATGAGCCCTAAAGTAAGTAAACCCCATTTTGCCAATTTTCGTGTGCTAGTCCATGGATTTTTGGTGATCCAGAATTTCGAATTTTGTTTTTGCCAAAACATTTCATGGACGTCCATTAAGACCTTAGTAATGGAGCTAGTTGGTCCTGACGGGCAAACTGACCCATTTTCAAGTTCAAACAAGCTCCAAAGTAGGTAAACCTCTATTTTTCCTTATTTTCTCGTGCTATATTCAATGGATATTTGGTGATCCGAAATTTTGGATATTTTTACCGAAACATTTCATGGACGTCCGTGAAGACCTTAGTGATTGAGCCAATTCGTCCCGATGGGCAAACAGGACCAGTTTTATGTTCAAACGAACCCTAAAGCAGGTAAACTCCCATTTTGTCGATTTTCATGTGCTCTAGTCCATGAATTTTTTGTGATACAAAATTCCAGATTTTTTTTGCCAAAAGTTTTCATGGACGTTCGTTAAGACTTTAGTAATGGAGCCAGTTGGTCCGATGGGAAAACGAGCTCATTTTCAAGTTCAAACGAGCCCCAAAGCAGGTAAACCCCTATTTTATCGATATTCGTGTGCTATAGTCCATGTATTTTTGGTGATTCAGAATTCCAAATTTTTTTTGCCAAAATTTCATGGACGTCCTTTAAGACCTTAGAAATGGAGCCAATTTGTCCCGATGGGCAAATACGCCCATTTTAAAGTTCAAACGATCTGCTAAGCTGGTAAACCCCTATTTTGCCAATTTTTGTTTGCTATTGTCCATCGATTTTTGGTGATCCCGAATTTCAGATATTTTTTGCCAAAATATTTCATGGACGTCCGTTAAAATCTTAGTAATGGAGCAGTTGGCCCCGACGGGAAAAAGGGCCCATTTTTAAGTTCAAACGATTCCCATAACAGGTAATCCCCCATTTTGCCCATTTTCGTGTGCTATAGTCCTTGGATTTTTGGTGATCCAGAATTCTAATTTTTTTTTGCCAAAATTTTTCATGGATGTCCGTTAAGCCCTTAGAAATGGAGCCAGTTGATCCCGATGGGCAAACGGGCCAATTTTCATATTCAAACAAGCCCTAAAGTAGGTAAATCCCTATTTTACCAATTTTCGTGTGCTATAGTCCATGGATTTTTGGTGATCCGTTATGGGCGTTCGTTAAGACCTTAGTAATGGATCTAGTTGGTCTTGATGGGAAAACGGGCCCATTTTCAAATTCCAACGAGCCCAAAAGAGGTATACCCCCATTTTTGCTTATTTTCGTGTGCTATAATTCATGGATATTTGGTGATCCAAAATTTCAGATTTGTTTTGCCAAAATTTTTCATGGACGTCCGTTAAGACCTTATTAATGGAGCCAGTTGGTCCTGTCGGGCAAACTGGCCCATTTTTATGTTCAAACGATCCCCAAAGCAGGTAAACCTCTATTTTGATTATTTTAGTGTGCTATAGTCCATGGATTTTTGGTGATCCGGAATTCCAAATTTGTTTTGCCAAATTTTTTAACGGACGTCCGTTAAGACCTTAGCAATTGAGCCAGATAGTCCCCACGGGTAAACGGGTCCATTTTCAAGTTCAAACGAGCTCCAAAGCAGATAAACCCCCATTTTGCCAATTTTCATGTGTTATAGTCAATGGATTTTTGGTGATTCGAAATTCCAGATATTTTTTTGTCAAAATATTTTATGGACTTCTGTTAAGACCTTAGCAATGGAGTCATTTGGTCCCCATGGAATAAAGGGCCCATTTTAAAGTTCAAATGAGCCCCAAAGCAAGTAAACCTTCATTTTGTCATTTTTTCGTGTTCTATAGTCCAGACTTAAATAATGAAAAGATAACATGACTATTGTCCTCGAAGAATGAGGACTCACCAGTGATGTTGCTGAACTGGAGATCGACAACCGATCTAAGCGTGATCTGGATGCTGAGAACCTGAAACTACATCACGAGAAGATGTAGCACAGAGTATGCGTCAGTACTTGAAAGGTACAGAGCATGCAAGATAGAGTAAAGCTGAAATAACATATAACTGAACAAGCAATAAAGAAAGAGCAGAATCTGAACATGATATAGATACTGAGCTAACTGAATACAATGACCAAATTATAACATGTTGAGAGTGAATACTGAATTGTACTGAAATGTTGTCAATGCAATGGAATCTGACTGAACTGTGGGAGCTACTAATAACCGAAAATAAAACAACATGAGCTAAATGTAGAGTCCGATGTATATGCCCCATCGAGAGGACCTAATATACCCGGCCAAAGGTAAAGAGGCATGCTGGCGTGATTACTAAACTGATGCCCATAGAGGGGACTTACAACCTACGTGGCTCGTAATTCTGGGACTATATGGGTGACTAACCCTAGTCCAACTCGGTATTATGCTATTCCCAATGGATTAAGTGATTAACACATTATGACTAAATTTTTGTGATATACTGGATAGCTCAAAGTAACATGCAAACTGAGAATGCGCATAAATAACTGATAATGACACATTTAAGACTAAGGCATGTATATATGAAATAACTGAAATATCTAGCCTAGCATGTGTAATTCAAGAACTAAAGAACTACATAACTAGGGTTCTGAAATTCATGCAATAGACTGAATATTAACATACTAATCTCATTTGGATCATTCTAACAGCTAAGAACCCAATAATTCTAACATTCAAGAAACCCTAGGTCTAGTCATAATAAGGGAAACAATAAAGTGACTGAAAACTAGGGACCTAAGGGTGAAAGGAACCCACTAGTTAAATCCCACATACCTGGTGACGAATTTCACGGAGAAATCTTTCGATATTGGGGCTGGGACTAATGGAATCTTGTTGCGTTCTTGAACTAGGGTTGGTCGCCTCTTTCTCTTCTTACGCTTCTAATTTTCTAGGTTTTGGTTAATGATTTTGACTAAGGTAAATTCTAGTTATGTTTCTAGGTTTAAACTGAGTAAAACCTCATAATTTAGGGTCTAAACGGCGTAGTTTAGGGGTCCAACGCATAGGGAAAATACCAAAATGACCTTGACTTAAAAGCTGTCGGGACCAACCGACGGACTTGGTCCACGGACCATGGTCCACCCTATGGTCAGTCCTAGTCAGATGTCGTTCGGCTTAGAGGATGAGTTCTGCAGATCAGGTTTCACGGACCTGGTCCACCGACCGTAGTTCAACCTACGATCCGTAGGTCCTGGCCGTGGGTCGGGGTTTTTTTCTGCGGACCCCGTTCCACGGGCCGTGGTCCCACCTACGGTCCAGTTTTATGGATCTTTTTTTGTGGACCACGTTCCACGGACCTGGTCCATGGATCGTAGTCCAACCTACGATCTGTAGGTGGCCTCTGTAGGTGGCACCTTCACTTCTGGAAATCTTCATTCTGGTCTATCTAGGATACGGGGTGTTAGAGTATCTCCCCCTTGGGAACATTCATCCTCGAATGAAGACTAAACTAGCTGCAATGGAGGGAAAGAGCAGCAAACCCTACCACTAAACACTGAAAATTGATTTCTGACTGAACTGAGTTTCAAAACATGCAAATACACTGAAAATATATGTACAAACTGAAGGAACATGCTACTAAGACTGTCTATGCATGAATGATTGAAAAACTAAAGAGGAACTATTACCTCAAGTTGGAGTGGAATAGGAAAGAAAGAGGTGAGGGTACTTGGACTTCATGGCTGCTTCTGCTTCCCAAGTAGCTCCCTCTATGGACTGACTCCTCCACAAAACCTTGACTGAAGTGACTTCTTTGTTTCTCAACCTTCTAACGTGACGATCAAGAATCTCAACTGGGACATCCTCATAAGAAAGGCTATCTTTTACAACCACACTCTCTAATGGGACCACGGATGCTGGATCACTCACACACTTCTTCAATAGTGAAATGTGAAAGACTAGATGCACTGCTGCTAAATCTGCTGGCAACTCTAGCTCATAAGCCACTTTACCAATCCTTTTCAAGATACGGTAAGGGTCTATGTATCTGGGACTGAGCTTTCCTTTCTTGCCAAATCTCATTACTCCCTTCATAGGTGACACTTTTAGGAAAACACAATCATCAACTTGGAACTCTAGTTCCCTTCTCTTTACATCTGCATAAGATTTTTGGCGACTCTAGGCTGTCTTAAGTCAATCTCTAATGATTTTCACTTTCTCCATAGCATAAAGGACTAAATCTGGCCCTATCAAGGTCGCTTCACCTACTTCAAACCAACCAACAAAAGATCTGCATCTATGGCCATACAATGCCTCATAAGGGGCCATCTGAATGCTAGAATGATAACTATTGTTGTAGGCGAACTCTATAAGAGGAAGGTGATCATCCCAACTATCCTTGAAGTCGATCACACAAGCTCTCAACATTTCCTCTAAGGTATGAATGGTACACTCTGCCTGACCATTCGTCTGTGGATGAAATGTTGTGCTAAGCTTAACCTGAGTACCAAGACCTTTATGAAATGACTTCCACAAATGAGAGGTAAACTGAGAACCTCTATCTGAGATGATAGACAAAGGAATCCCATGCAACCTTACAATATCATTAATGTAAAGCTTGGCATAGTCCTCCACCGAATCTGTAGTCTTGACCGCCAAAAAGTGAGAAGACTTAGTAACTCTGTCAACTATCACCCAAATCGAGTCATGTTGTCTGCGAGTACGAGGTGAACCTATGATGAAGTCCATGTTCATTACTTCCCACTTCCAATTAGGAATGTCAATCTCTTGAGTCATACCTCCTGGTTTCTGATGTTCTACCTTGACTTGCTGGCAATTGGGGCACTTAACCACAAAATCTGCTATATCTCTTTTCATACCATTCCACCAATAGACTTCCCGCAGATTGCGGTACATCTTAGTGGTGCCTCGATGGATATTCTATCCGGAGTTATGGGCCTCTACAAGAATATGCTATTTCAAATCACCCACATTAAGAACAAATAATCGACCCTGGTAGCGAAGCACAATATCTCCCCCTTGGGAGAAAATCTCAACTCTTTGTTGATGAACTGCACCCTTGAGTTCGAGTAGTATCGGACCACTGTCTTGCTTCTCCTTAACTTCCACTACCAAAGAAGATTTTGCCCCATTCTGAACAGTTGCACCACTATCTGATATGCTCATAAGATAAACTCTTAGGCGAGCAAGTCTATGAACTTCCTTTGCTAGCTCATTTCTTTCTTCCTCAACATGTGCTACACTACTCATAGATAGTCTGCTAAGGGTATCTACTACTATATTTGCCTTACCAGAATGGTAATGCACACTCATCTCATAATCCTTGAGGAACTCAAGCCATCTTCTCTGGCGAAGATTCAACTCTTTCTAGGTAAACACATACTGAAGGCTCTTATGGTCTGTGAACACTTCTACATGAACACCATACAAGTAGTGTCTCCAAATCTTGAGTGCAAACACCACAACTGCAAGCTCGAGGTCATGAGTTGGATAGTTCTTCTCATGCACCTTAAGATTTCTAGGAGCATAAGCTATAACCTTACCTCGCTGCATCAACACACAACGGAGACCGACTCTGGATGCATCACAATAAATCACATAACCGTCTGAACCCTCTGGTAGAGTCAAAACAGGAGCTATATTCAACCTAGTTTTCAATTCTGCAAAGCTTTTCTCACAATCATCTGACCACTGAAACTTGACCATCTTCTGAGTAAACCTAGTCAATGGTGAGGCTATGGATGAAAATCCTTCCACGAACCTTCTGTAATAACCTGCTAGACCCAAAAATCTTTTGATATCGGTAGGAGAGGTAGGTATGGGTTATTGTTTCACTGCCTCTATTTTCTGGGAATCTACTTGAATCCCTTCACTAGACAATATATGCCCAAGAAAAGTAACTGACTGCAACCAAAACTCGCACTTGTTAAATTTGGTGAATAACTGGCGATCTTTGAGAGTCTACAGAACAACTCTCAAATGACTCGCACGTTCTTCATCATTTCTAGAGTAAATATGGATATCATCAATAAAGACGATAACGAACAAGTCCAAATATTGCTTGAACACTCTGTTCATCAAGTCTATAAAAACTACAGGAGCATTGGTTAGTCCAAAAGACATAATTATGAATTCATAATGACCATACCGAGTTCTGAACGCTATCTTCTGAATGTCACTATCTCTGACTTTAAGCTGATGATAACGTGATCTGAGGTCTATCTTTGAGAAATGACTAGCTCCCTGAAGTTGGTCAAACAAATCATCAATCCGGGGGATGGGATAGTTATTCTTGATTGTGACCTTGTTTAACTACCTATAGTCAATGCACATTCTAAGAGAACCATGTTTCTTATTTACGATCACCACTGGTGCACCCCATGGCGAAATACTAGGTCTGATGAAGCCCTTATATAGAAGGTCTTTCAACTGCTCCTTCAATTCCTTAAGCTCAGCTTGAGCCATTCTGTAAGGAGGAATAGAGATAGGCTGGGTATCTAGAAGGAGACCAATTCCAAAGTCGATTTCCCTATTGTGAGGAACTCTGGAAAGATCATCTGGAAACACTTCTGGGAACTCATTAACCACAAGAACTGACTCAAAAGTTGGGGTTTCAGAGCTTGAATCCTTAACGCGAACTAGATGATAGAGATAACTCTTAGAGATTATATTTCTGGCCTTAAGGTAAGAAATGAATCGATCTATAGGTGCTAAGATACTACCCTTCCATTCTAACATTAGTTCGTCTGGAAACTGAAAACGAACAATCCTAGTTCTACAATTGACTTAGGCATAATTGGAATGTAATCAATCCATGCCTAGAATGACATCGAAGTCTACCATTTCTAACTCTACAAGATCTGCTGAGGTGATTTTCTGAGTGACTGTAACAGGGCAATTTTTGTACACCCGTCTAGCTATAACTGGGTCACCGACTAGAGTAGAGAATGAGAAGGGTTCTGAGAGAGTGTTTGGGCTAATATTGAATTTGACCTCTATATAAAGAGTTACAAAAGACAATGTAACCCTTGGATCTAACAATGCATAAACATCAAGATCAAAGACTCGTAACGTACCAGTCACTACTGCAGGAGAATCTTCCTGATCTTGGCAAACCTGGAGAGCATACAACCTGTTTTGGCGCTGGCCGCCACCTATACCAGATGAGTTACCCTACTGAGTCGGGCAACCTGCTAGTGCTGCTGAAGTTGTAGACTGGGCTCGATTAGCATTGCCTCCTTGACCCTGTTTAGAAGGACAATCCCTCAACCTGTGACCAGACTGACCATACCCAAAGCACCCTTCCTTTCCTGCAAGGCACTCGCCCAGATGGTTCTTACCATACTTAGGGCAAGTTGGGTAGGTTTTGGTTCTTGAAACACTTCCCTTAGACTTAGAGACTGATTCCCTACCTTTCTGATCTTGTCTGAACTTGGAGGATGGAACACTAGCTGATGAAGGTGCTGGAGTTAAAGACTTCTGCTTATACTGCGAGTTATTTCCACCACCCGATTTTTGTTGAGAATAGTCATAGTTGCCTATCCTAGATTTCTTGTTCTCCTTTGCCTATTCCCTAAACTTATCACCCTCAACCTGCTGAGCATGAGTCATGAGCCTAGAGATGTTCATATTTTCAAGTAACATGGCATTTCTACACTCTGTTTTCACCAAGTCTGACACTCCATATAGAAACTTATTCATCTGAGCCCTGGAATCAGCAACCATGTGAGGAGCATACCTGGAGAGTTGGGTAAACTTGAGCCCATACTCTTGGACTGTCATGCTACCTTGCCTTAAGTTCATAAATTCCTGAGCTTTCGCCTCTCTTAGCTCACTTGGGAAAAACCTGTCTCGGAAGGTCTCACTAAAGAAATCCCGAGTGAAAGGAGCTGCATTTGTACCCCTGTTCTCCTTCCACTGAGTATACCAAATATGAGCTAGATCCTTAAGTTGGTAAGATGCTAACTCAACCTGATCATTCCTAGTTACCTACATCACTTCAACGATCTTCTTGACCTCATCAATGATGTTTTGGAGATCCTCATCAATCTGCGATCCTAAGAACTCTGGCGAATTCATCCTAACAAAATCTCGCACTCTAGTTGCAGCCGACCCAACATTAGCATTTGCCGAAGCTAGAGCCCGCTAATTGTTCTGGTTGGCAATGTTCTGAGCCAACATCTGAATGGCGTTCTAGAATTCTGCATTCAAAACTTCCTGATCTGGGACTGGAGGAGTTGCATTTGCGTTCCTAGCATTTGCATTCCTGGCATTAGCTCTACGAGTAGGCATGATCACTGAAACGTAGAACGTCAAGTTAGAATGGAATTAGATCATACCTTACGCACGATAAGAGTAACAAGAAAATGGAAATTTTTCCTAAAACACTTTGTAGTCTCCCTCTCATTAGATGTGGTGCACTTCACACTCATGAAAATGACTCTACTTAGTGTGGCTTTTTAGACATCCTAGGACTCTTAAACCTAGTGCTCTGATACCAAGTTTGTCACGCCCCGAGCTACCCCCGAGATGCGGACACGGGACTTAGGATCACAAGTGACCCCAAGCTAACCCTGCTGGCATAATCATGAGCATACTAAATATAAATTGAGAAATAAAACTGTTGCGGAAACTAATAATAAGTGAATCTGAAATGATGGGGAATACCCATATACTAAAACTGAATATCAAACTGAGAGTTTAATACAAAAGAAACATCAAACTCAAATACTAAGATGAATCTAAATATGTCTGAAAATAGCCTCTAATTGACTAGAAGTGCTGGGACATACCCTACCTAAGTCTAGCAAATCTGAAACTAAAAGACTGAAATAATGAAAAGATAACATGACGACTGTCCTCAAAGAATGAGGACTCATCATTGATGTTGCTGAACTGGAGATCGGGAACCAATCTAAGCGTGATCTGGATGCTGAGAACCTGAACCTACATCACGAGAAGATGTAGCACAGAGTATGCATCAGTACTTGAAAGGTACTGAGCATGCAAGATAGAGTAAAGCTGAAATAACATATAACTGAACAAGCAATAAAGAAAGAGCAGAATCTGAACATGATATAGATACTGAGCTAACTGAATGCAATGACCAAATTATAACATGCTGAGACTGAACACTAAACTGTACTGATATGCGATCAATCCAATGGAATCTGACTGAACTGTGCGAGCTACTAATAACCGATAATAAAACCACATGAGCTAAATGTGGAGTCCGATGTATACGCCCCATCGAGATGATCTAATATACCAGGCCAAAGGTATAGAGGCATGCTGGTGTGATCACTAAAATGATTCCCATAGAGGGGACTTACAACCTACGTGACCCGTAGTTCTGGGACTATATGGGTGACTAACCCTAGTCCAACTCGGTATTATGTTATTCCCAATAGATTATGTGATTAACACATTATAACTGAATTTCTGTGACATACTGCATAGCTCAAAGTAATATGCAAACTGAGAATGCACATAAATAACTGATAACGACACATTTAAGACTGATGCATGTATATCTGAAATATTTAGCCTAGCATGTGTAATTCAAGAACTAAAGGACTACATAGCTAGGGTTCAAATTTCATGCAATAGACTGAATATTAACATACTAATCTGATTTGGATCATTCTAACAGCTAAGAACCCAATAATTCTAACATTTAAGAAACCCTAGGTCTAGTCATAATAAGGGAATCAAGAAACAGACTGAAAACTAGAGACCTAATGGGTGAAAGGAACCCACTAGTGAAATCCCACATACCTGGTGACAAATTCCACGGAGAAATCTTTCGATTTCGAGGCTGGAACTGATGGAATCTTATTGCGTTCTTGAACTAGAGTTGGTCGCCTCTTTCTCTTCTTACGCTTCTAATTTTCTATGGTTTGATTAATGATTTTGACTAAGGTAAGTTCTAGTTATGTTTCTAGTCTTAAACTGACTAAAACCTCATAATTTAGGGTCTAAATGACGTAGTTTAGGGGTCCAACGCATATGGAAAAGACCAAAATGATCCTGACTTAAAAGCTATCGGGACCAACCGACGGACCTAGTCCACAGACCGTGGTCCACCCTATGGTCTGCCCTGGTCAGCTGTCGTTCGGCTCAGAGGATGGGTTCTGCAAACAACGTTTCACAGACCTCATCCACGGACCGTGGTTCAACCTAAGGTCCGTATGTCCTCACCGTGGGTCGGGGGTATGTTTTTGCGGACCATATTCCATGGACCTGGTCCACGAGCCGTGGTCCCACCTACAGTCGAGGTTTTCTAGGGTTTTTTTCTGTGGACCACGTTCCACAAATAGTGGTCCAACCTACGATCCGTAGGTGGCAGTTGCACTTCTGGAAATCTGCATTCTAGTCTATCTAAGATACGGGGTGTTACATAGGATTTCTGACGACTCTGCGCCGTCTTCAACCTCTCTTGAATCATTTTCACCTTCTCCATAGTTTGATGAACTAAATCTGGTCCTATCAACTCAGCTTCACCAACTTCAAACCATCTAATAGGAGATCTGTATCTTCTCCCATAAAAAGCTTCATAAGGAGCCATTTGGATGCTAGAGTGGTAACTATTGTTGTAAGCAAACTCGATGAATGGTAGGTCATCATCCCAATTACCTTTGAAATCGATCACGCACACCCTCAACATATCCCCTAAGATCTGAATAGTGCGCTCTGCTTGCCCATCAGTCTGAGGATGAAATGTGGTACTTAAGTTCACATTTGAACCTAAGCCTTTTTGGATTGACTTCCAAAACTGTGCAGTAAATTAGCACCTCGGTCTGAAATAATGGTAACCAAAACCCCATGAAGTCTTACCACCTCTTGAAGATACAACTTAGCATAATCTTTTGTTCAATGGGTAGTCTTTACGGGCAAAAAATGGGCTGATTTTGTCATTCTGTCGACAATCACCCAAATTGAATCATGCTGCCTGCGAGACCTTGGTAAACCTGTGATGAAATCCATATTAATCGTATCCCACTTCCATTCCGGAAGTTCTATATTATGTGCCAAACCACTGGGCCTTTGAGCTCTACTTTAACTTCTTGGCAATTCGGGCACTTAACAACAAATTCAGCAATGCCCTTCTTCATACTACTCCACCAATAGACTTCACTCAAATCATGATACATCTTTGTGGAACCCAGATGAATGGACTATCTGGAGCTATGAACTTCCTCCATGATCCTCTCTTGGAGTCCATCCACCATTGGTACACACAATCTACCTTGTTATCTCAAAACACCATCTCCCTCTTGTTCAAAAGCTAATACTTTTCGCTTATGAACATTTTCCTTCAATTCAAGAAAAATTGGGTCTTGGTCTTGCTTTTCTTTCACTTCTGATACTAATGATGATTCAGGCCCATTCATCACCACTACTCCTCCTTCTATGGAATCCATTAGTCGGACTCCTAAGCGTGCAAGTCTATGCATATCTTTGGCTAACTCTCTCTTTTCTTCCTCAACATGGGTGGTACTACCCATAGACAACCTGCTTAAAACATCAGCAACGACATTAGCCTTACTTGGGTGATAAAGAATACTAATGTCATAATCCTTGAGTAATTCTAAACACCTCATTTGTCTGAAATTAAGCTCTTTCTGAGTGATCACATACTGAAGGTTCTTGAGATCAATGAATAAATCAACATGAACACCATACAAATAATGACGCCATATCATCAAAGCAAATACTACAACAATCAACTCTAAGTCATGGGTTAGGTAATTCTTCTCATGAACTTTCAAATGTCTGGAGGCATAAGCTATAACCTTGCCATTCTGCATTAATACGCAACCCAAACTAACTCTAGATGCATCACAATACACCACAAAACCTTGAGTACCTTCTGGTAAGGTCAAAACCGGGGTAGTAGTCAACCTCTTTTTCAATTCTTGAAATCTTTTCTCACAAGTTTTAGACCATTAAAACTTCACTGTCTTCTGAGTTAACTTGGTCAAAGGGGATGAAATGGATGAGAACCCCTCTACAACCTTCTATAATAACCAGCCAAACCCAAGAAACTTCTAATGTCAGGTGGAGATGTGGGTCTAGGCCAATTCTGCACTGCTTTAATTCCCTCTCGAGACACAATATAAGTATCAACTTTAATTCCTTCTCTAGATACAATGTGGCCTAAGAATGCCACAAACTCAAGCCAAAACTCTCACTTAGAGAACTTGGCATACAACTCTCTTTCTTTTAAAGCCTGGAGAACTATTTTTAAATGGCTAGCATGATCTTCTTCATTCCCCGAATAGATTAGTATGTCATCAATGAAGACGATAACAAACATATCTAAATAAGGTTTGAATACTCTATTCATAAGGTCCATGAATGCTACAGGCACATTGGTCAAACCAAAGGACATAACTAGGAACTCATAATGACCATAACGGGTCCTGAATGTTGTCTTGGGAATATCACATTCCCTTACTTTCAACTGATGGTAGCCTAACCTGAGATCTATCTTAGAGAAACAAGTAGCACCCTGAAGCTGATCGAAAAGATCATCAATTCTTGGAAGTGGATACTTATTCTTGATGGTAACCTTGTTCAACTGACGGTAATCTAAACACATCCTAAGGGAACCATCTTTCTTTCTCACAAATAAGAGCGCCCCAAGGTGAGACACTTGGTCAAATAAAGCCCTTATCTAGGAGATCTTTTAACTGCTCTTTAAGCTCCGTCAACTCTGCTGGTGCCATTCTGTATGGCAGAATAGATATAGGATGAGTATCTAGAAGAATGTCTATACCAAAGTCTATTTCTCTCTCAGAAGGGACTCCAGGTAGGTCATCTGGAAAGACTTCTGGAAAATCTTTTACTTCTGTAACTGACTGAATAAGAGGTATCTCAACACTAGAGTCATTAACTCGGACTAAGTAATAGACACACCCCTTGGAAACTAACTTTCTTGCCTTAAGGTACAAAATGAAACGATCCTTAGGCACCGC
The DNA here is from genome assembly GCA_029582545.1 of Solanum lignicaule. Classification (NCBI taxonomy): domain Eukaryota; kingdom Viridiplantae; phylum Streptophyta; class Magnoliopsida; order Solanales; family Solanaceae; genus Solanum; species Solanum lignicaule. Next base: position 4,960 of record JAJOOF010001419.1, on the reverse strand, counting down.
TGAACTACTTTTCCACTCTAAGACTGGCTCATTAGGAATTTGGAACCTAATGACTCGAGTTCTACAATCAATAGAGGCATAACATGCATGAAGCCAGTCCATACCTAGAATGACATTAAAATCTACCATGTCTAACTCAATTAAATCAGCCATGATGTCTTTGTGATTTATGGAAATGACACAATCACGATATACTCATTAAACTAGAATAGATTCCCCAATAGGTGCTGAAACACAAAAAGGTTCACAGAGTTTCTCAGGAAGAACATAAAAACTATTTGCAACATAAGGGTTTACAAAAGATAAACTTGCTCCTGGGTCTAGCAAAGCATTAACATCAATAGTACAGACTTTGATCATACCAATTACAACATCTGGAGAGTTCTCTTGCTCTTGGCGACTAGTGATCGCATAAAGGTGGTTTACTCCTCCGCCAGTACCGGAAGTAGCTTCTCTAGGTGCAGCCTTGTGTAGTGGAGCAACTGATGAAGATTAGGCTCTATTGCCCTGATTTTCACTACCTGGCCTGTTCTTAGGGCACTCTTTCACGAAGTAACCCTCTTGTTCACACTTGAAACAACCTGACTGGCCATCACGACACTTACCTGGGTGGGTTCTACCACACCTAGCACATGCAGGAGCCCAATTACCTCTTTGTGCCACTCTAACATAAGACTGTGCAGGTCTAGCTCTGAAGTTCTGTGAATTCTAACCATTATACTCACTTTTGTTTCTGGGTGCAGGTGCACTAGCAGATTATGGTGCAAGTCCCTTTTGCTTTTGCTAAAAGGACGAACGGTTCACAATACTTTTCTACTGCCCGAACTCATTCCCTATCTTAGCTTTCTTATTTCTGAATTCTTCCCTATCCCTCAGCTTCTCTTCTTCAACCTGCTGCACATAGAACATCAACCTTGATAAATCCATGTCCCCAATTAGCATCGCTGCCCTACCCTTCTTGCTTTATAAAGAGGACAACCCAACAACAAACAGACTATTCTACTCCTCATATCCGCAACCATATCCGAAGCATAATGGGATAGTTGGGTGAACTTCAACCCATAGTCATGACCACACAAGGAATCCTGCTTAAGGGTAAGAAATTCTCGTACCTTAGCCTATTTCAGTTCCCGGGGGGAAGAAACGCCCCAAGAAGGCCTCCTCAAAACATGCCCAACTCACAGATGGTGCATCCTCAACTCTACCCTCTTTCCACTGGTCAAACCAAGTCCTAGAAACATTGTTCAGTTGATATGCAACTAGTTCAACTCATTCAGTATCGGCAACATGTATAACCTCAAATACCTTCGTCAGTTCCTCAACAAAACTCTATGGATCCTCAGTAGTGCTTAAACTCATGAAACTTGGAGGATTCATCGTCAAAAACTCTCAGATCCTCGAAGTATCAGTCACTTTCTGTCTAGCTCCTCTCAGTTACCTAACCTGATTAGTCATAGCTTGACTTAGCATCCTTATTGCTTCCCTGAATTCAGCATTAGTGATTTCCCCTTGAGGTTTCACTTCAGGTGCATTTCGTAACTCTTGCTCCTCAATATTACGCCTAGCAGGACGACCTCTGACAGCTCTTCGTGGAGGCATGATTATCTGAAAACACGCGCAAGAACTAATTAGAAGGAAAATTTTTAGAGATCAAACTCTAACGCACAAAATGAGTGTGAAAGAAGTGAGAAATTTTCTTAAGTGTCACAGCCTCCTAATTATAGATGTGGTGCGCTTCACACCGATAACTAGGACTCTACAAACATGGCTTCATAGACTCCCTAAGACTCTTGAACTCTGTGCTCTGATACCAAGTTTGTCACATCCCGAGCCTACACCCCGGACGTGGCTGGCACTCGAGAACCATTGCTAGCCCCAAGCGAACTCTTGGCCTAGCTTACTTACTCAGCACAAGACTTAAACATAAGAAGTATAACTCATGCAATAACTTAAGAAATAATATCTTAGCCAAAACGGAAACTCAAGTCTTAAAACGTATACATATGAAATGAATAAGACTAGAGAACTAATACTATCTGTTTATAAAGCCTCTAAAACAAAAAGAGATGTCAGGACAAGACCCTGATCATCCTAACAATAAAATACTGAAAGAAAATGACAAAAAAAAGAGTCCTCCGGAATGCAAGGACGTTCACCAACAGACTCTGAGTGCTCAACTGGATCAACAAGACATTGGATGCTTATCCTAGTTACCTGTGTCTACATCATAAGACGATGCAGGCCAACTGGCATCAGTACATTGAATGTACGAGTATGTGAGTTGGAATGTGAAACACAACTTAAGCTTGAAAAAAATCTAGAAGGAACACTTACATTGGCTTTACTCAACTCCTGAACAACTTAACTCAATATAAAGCAATAAAACACATGTAATATATATAAAGCTTGTAAAACAGTGGAAACCAACTTAGTTCGTTAAAGAAAATGCAATAACAACTCAACTTTACTCATTTAATAAAGTAATATAGTTTCTGTGGGAGTTTCACTAACCGACAACCACCACTATGAGCCTAAGTGGTGATACAACATCTTGCCCACGCTGCCAGAACTGTCCTATACTTTGCCGTCATATAGAACACCTTAACTAACTGGATCCACTAGTCTATGCTAAAAGCACATTTAAGGATTCATCTAAAAAGTATGATCCTTTACTACCCATGATGGCTACATGGTTTATGGACACTTGAGTTAATATGAACTCGTATCCCCATATCGGTGCTCAATACTACTCCCAAAATATACTTAGGTCATATGTTTTTAAAACAAACTTCTTTCTTTGGTTTGACATAATTACTCAAAACTTAGCTTAAAAGCTCTCTTGGAATCGATGTTCTCTTTCTTGCTCAAATGTGAAAACATTTTAAAACTCTTTGGGAATACATAGTCCCCATATACTTCTTTTAAGAAATGAACTTCAATCTTTACTCTTTACTCTTTACACAACTTGAACTTTAAGTCTTAAAACAGAGTTAAAACGTTTGTGAAAGACTTTTGAAAACTTTATAAACTTCTCTTTGACTTGCTTCTTAACTTCTAGACTTGACTTTTAACTTTCCTTGAATTGAACTATGGATTCAAGGTTCATGATCTCATGTTTATGGATGATTTCATGATGTTTAGATGTACCTAAGAGTGTTGGAATCAACTAGAAAACATAGGTATATTGCTAAGGAACTAGTACGAAAAGTTGGGGAAGAAATGGGAAGAACTGGCGTCCCTGGCGCTCTGAGAGGCGTGGGGCACCAGAGGGTGAAGATCAGAGACAGTCCTGGGGCACTATGGCTGGTGCGGCACCCCAAGGGTGAAACTTCAGAGAGCCTTTTGGGGGGCGCTGGCTGGCGCGACGCTCCACCCCTTTCCCCAAGTGTTTGACGACTTTTCTTCTCTATTTTTCATCTCTAAACCCTCTAAACTCAATTGGTTCTTTCCCCAAACACTTAGAATCATTTATACCCTCAATATACATCAGATCCTACTCGAAAACACAACTAAAAACATGAATCAATCTCAAAAAAACTCTAACAACACAACCCACAAGGATTCAAACGAACTTCATCAAGAATTCAAGGGATTTACTTTCGGATCTAATAAACTTTGTTAAATTGAATCATGATTGGCGTGTGGGTGAAATATTCTATCACTATGTGATCTCACATACCTCCTAGGGATCACCCCTTGATGAAATCTACAAGCTAAACTCAAACGTTCTTGACGATTCTTGATTTCTCTTCTCCTTTCTCCTCTTTTCTCTTTTCTCTGAGCCCTAGCGTGAACTTCAACTTTTCTAAACTGACTAAAATCTGAATTTACCCCAATTAAACTCCTAAAAATGAATTTAAACAATTGGTAAGGAAAAGACTAAAATACCCTTCCAAAATCGGGATTAGACTTTCCTTATTCAAACAACCCAACTTCCAAAGGGCATATCTCACTCATACGAATTCGAAATCACGCAAACTCAGCGGCGTTGGAAATATTATTCCAAGAGCTTTCCTACCATATTTGGAAGTACACCTAACTCATCCTGACCTAGGAGTTATGGTCATTTGAAGTTGACAAAAACTCAACTTATTCTAACTAAACAAAATTTCCAGATTTTCATTCTTTCCAAAAACGACTATTTCCAATTATTAACTCCTTCCTAGTTATTTCAATTTGCGAGATGTTACATTACATATACCTATAATTACCCATTTGAACTAACACACATAATTTATTAAATCATCACAAACACCCACAAAAAAATTTGGTCAAAAAAACTACATGTAATCAATGTGTGCCTCTCTTGAAAGCAAATAATGTTTACTACGATATATTTTACTACGTAATGAATTAGGTGAGCCATGACATATGAAATTGTAGGTCAATGAGTTTTCTTTCAAATTCCACCAATTTTGTATCATTTAATGTTTAAAGTAAAGCATTATGACCATTTTACCAGAGACTAGTGTAGTGTAAATAAGAGGAACTTATTTCATGGTCCATACCTCATTTGAACTTGTGAACACCTAATTTTTGACCAAAACATCAAGATTTTACACTAATTTTAATACTTAAATATTATTATTTCAGTAGGATTATATTTAAAATTAATGAAAATATAAATCTGAAAATTACAACAGATTATAAGCTCACTTTATGTTTAAAGTTTAATAAAGAAGGCTTGTGAATTTTTCAAATTTATAGGTCTAGTTCAAATCTCATTATCCATAGCTCTTAAAGTTTAATAAAGAAGGCTCTGGTACCATTTTTCGTACCGGAAGGGGTAGTTGGTGAATTCATGAAAGTGGTAGTGTGGTAAGTGGTAGTGTGGTAGGTGAGTATTTTATTTTAAAGATTTCATTATAATATTCTTTTACTAAGTGTCTTGATTTTTTTATCTTTTTAATGTTATTTTTTGGTAGTGCTAAATTCATGGTAAAATGTAATAATATTTATT
>JAJOOF010001418.1:0-31637 GCA_029582545.1 Solanum lignicaule | reverse complement strand
AAAAAATCTATAGTAGCACAGAGAAAAACTATTTTTTACCTACAGATGCAAATAGACAGCTTAGAATATAAACTACAACACAACTTATAAATGAATAAGGAAGAATACGCAATAGATGAAAAAACATATGAAAACTATGACGGATTTAAAATAAAGATAATATTTTCTAATCTAGGAAGAAGATAAAGAATGAAGTAAATGGGTTAATTTTGGGGTTGAAAAAGCTTATATAGGGGTCCTAAACATACGTAAAACGACATAGTATAGGAACTACTTAATTAGGAAAAGACCCAACTGTCCCTGAGTTAACTGTCACCTGTCACAGACCTACCAACCGAAGGACCATGGTTTGACCCACTACCCGTCCTGGTCCATCGTGGTTGGTAGTCAAAAAAATTTGTCCTAACCTGCGATTCCTAGATCACGAGGCATGGATCCACGTACGGTCCGTAGGTCCAGTTGTGGTCCATGTCATGGAAATTTTGGGTGGCCAATCCACGGATCCCCTTACAGTCCATGGTTCAACCCTCGGGCCATGGTTGGCCACCGTGGATTGCATCTTGAAAATGCTAAAATTTTATATGGTGCCTTCTTTCGGATTTGGGTTGTTACATGCCACTTTTTTGTTTCATGCCAGAAGGTCCAGTCATGGATTCTGATCGACCCACCCTCTAGGATTCGGGTTCACATGAGTTGGTAAGCTACATCTTAGTTTATTATCGATTATAAATTTATTAAATAAAATTACTTTTAAATACATTTAAATAACTTGCTTGTATGCAAGATTCATCAAATCAAGTTGTAGAACGAAAGTGACGAGAAAAAATTAAAATATGATTAATCACAGTAATCTAATCTTAATTATATGAAACCGATCTTTATTAGAAAAACAATTATAGTCTCATATACCTTCAAAAATTTAATACCAAAAAATTCCTATAAATTTCTACCTTTTTTCCCTGAACATTGTAAATTTTCATCAAACACATGTCTCTACAATTACTATTATTCATACGACCACCTACTCTGCCCAGTCCCCGGAAGATTAAGAAGACTATCACCCAGTTTGAGCAACTGTCCAAGATGTTAGTGCTTCCATTTGCATTCGCTCTTGTACATATTTTTCCATATTGGATGAAGGAAATAGTCCTACATGTTGAGAAAGGGAACATGCATCATTTTTAATTATGGGATGTTACTGAAGAGAACAACCCTAAAAATGATGAAGGTGCTTATGTTGTGAAGATGAAGTCATGTAAGGAGTATACAATAGTTTGTTCGGATTTGTTCGAAAATCGTGGATTGACTTGTGGTGATGAGATTGAACTCTGTTGGGATACTATTTTGAACAATTTTAAATTCAAGTTAATTAATTGGGATCTTATTTTGTTAAATCTTATGATGATTTTTGAGAGGAGATCAAATGATTTTTATAATTATATCTGAAATAAGTAAAAGTATTTAAATTTTATTGTTTTTCTTTTCCTATTTCTTTCATTCGATCTCCTCTCAAAAATCATCATAATATTTAACAAAATAAGATTCTAATTAATTAACTTGAATTTAAAATTGTTCGAATTAATATCCCAACAGAGTTCAATCTCATCACCACAGCTCAATCCACAATTTTCAACAAATTCGCACAAACTATTGCATAGTCCTTACATGGCTTCATCTTCACAACATAAGCGCCTTCATCATTTTTAGGATTGTTCTCTTCAGTAACATCCCATAATTCAAAACGATGCATGTCCCTTTATCGACAAGTTGGACCATTTCCTTCATCCAATGTGGAAAAACATGTGCAAGAAAGAATGCAAATGGAAGCACTAACATCTTGGTCAGTTGCTCAAACTGGGTGATAGTATTCTTAATCTTTCGGGGACCTTGAATAGGGGCAGAGTGGGTTGTCGTATTCATAATAGTAATTGTAGAGAAATGTGTTTGATGAAAATTTACAATGTTGAAGGAAAAAAGGTAGGAATTTATAGGAATTTTTTGGCATTAAATTTGGAAGGTATATGACACTATAATTACTTTTCTAATAAAGATTTGTTTCATATATTTAATATTAGATTACTATGATTAATAATATTTTATTTTTTTCTCGTCACTTTCCTTCTACAACTTGATTTGATGAATCTTGCATACAAGCAAGTTGTTTAAATGTATTTACAAGTAATTTTATTTAATAAATTTATAACAGAAAATAAATAATCAGTTATAATAAATCAAATTACATTAATATTAATTATATTTGAAGCGTATCACGTATACAAGTTGGTAATTCTATTAAAAGATAATTCTTCTCTTAGTGTATTTTTTATTAATAATATGGAAAGTTTTCAATGTTGTTGTTAAGAAAGTTGATCCGGGGGCATTCACTATTTCATGCACTATTGGGATATTTCAATTTGCCAAAGCATTGTGTGATTTGGGGACATGTATCAACTTGATGCCCTATGCCATTTTCAAACAGCTTGGGCTAGGTGAGCCTAAGTCAACAAGGATGCGTCTTCTTATGGCCGACCGATCTATCAAGCATCCTATTGGCATTCTTTATGATATTTTGGTAAAGTTGGATAGGCTCATATTTTCGGCCGACTTTTTTATTCTTGATTGCAAGATTAATTCTGAAGTCCCTATTATTCTACGTAGGCCGTTCTTGGCTATCGGAAGAGCTCTTGTTGATGTTGAAAGCGGTGAGTTAAAATTTTGGGTAAATGATAAGGAAGTTACTTTCACTGTGTAAATTGATGAAGCAACCTAGTGACGTACATGTGGTATTAGTCATTGATGTGATTGATAAAGCAATTGCTAGTGTTAGTGTAGTGTCTTGTGTGGGTTAGTCTTTAGGCGTCGTCCTTTTGAACTATGATGGTGAAGAAATTTAAGATTATGATGAGGTCGTGGCTACTCTATCGGGTTTGGGTTCTTAATCTAAGAATATCTTGAAGCTTGATACTGATTTGAAAAACTGGGAGAGCCCTCCCGCCAAACCATCCATTGAAGAACCACCAAAACTTTAGTTGAAGGTACTTCCACCTCACCTTCAGTATGTATTCTTGGGAGCAAACAACACCTTGCCCATAATTATCACTACAAATTTGCTTGAATGGCAAGTTCAATTACTTATGAATCTGTTGAAAAGATATATTAAGGCCATTGGATGGATGATTGCCGATATTGTTGGAATTCCTCCTGGTATTTGTACCCATAAAATCCAATTGGATAGTGAATGCAAGCCAAGCATTTAGCAATAAAGGAGGTTAAACCTCTCAATGGAAAAAGTGGTGAAGAAAGAGATCATCATGTGGCTAGATGCGAGAGTTGTCTACCCTATTGCGGATAGCAAGTGGGTGAGCCCCGTGCAATGTGTTCCAAAGAAAGGATCGTATTACTATAGTCCCAAATGAGAAAGGGGAACTTGTACCAATGCGACCAGTCAACGGTTGGCGTGTATGCATGGACTACCAAAAATTGAACACATGGATCGAGAAGAATCATTTCCCGATGCCCTTTATGGATCAAATGCTTGATAGACTTGTGGGGCATTGATGGTATTAGTTTTTTTTATGGTTACTCCAGTTATAATAAAATATCCATTGCACCGAAGTACCAAGAAAAGACAACTTTTACGTGTCCCTATGGGACATTTTCTTTTAAAAGAATGCCTTTCGGATTGTGAAATGCACCAGCAACTTTTCAATGATGTATGCTCTCTATTTTTGCCGATATGGTTCAAGACTCGTTGGAGGTCTTCACGGATGACTTCTCAATTGTGGGTGATACATTTGAAGCGTGTGTTGAACAACTTGGTAAAGTATTGCAAAGATGTGTCAAAACTAACCTCGTTCTCAATTGGGAAAATGTCCTTTCATGGTCAAAGAAGGTATTGTCGTGGGGTACAAAATTTCAGGGGAAGGAATCCAAGTGGATCAACCTAAAGTTGAAGTTATTGCCAAGCTACCTCCTCCCATTTCGGTTAAAGGTGTTCGGAGTTTTTTAGGTCACACAGGCTTCTACCGGCGGTTTATAAAATATTTCTCTAAGGTAGCTTATTCTCTATGTAAGCTACTTGAAAAGGAATGTGTTTTCCATTTTGATGAAGCTTGCCTCAAAGCATTTTTGTGCTTAAAAGAAAAGCTAGTGTCGACTCCAATCATTGTTGCCCCTGATTGGAGCATTCCATTTGAACTAATGTGTGATGCAAGTGGTTTATCTTTGGCAGTTGTTCTTGGTCAGCAAAAGGGTAATTTGTTTCATCCGGTGTACTACGCAAGTAAGATTTTGAATGTAGCTCAAAAGAATTGCACCCTCACCGAGCAAGAATTGTTGGCCGTGGTGAATGTTTTTTAAAAATTTAGAGCGTATTTGTTGGGCACTAAGGTAGTGGTGCATACAGACCATGTTGTAATCAGATACTTGATGGGTAAGAAAGATGCAAAGCCAAGATTGATACAGTGGGTGTTATTGTTGCAAGCGTTTAATTTTGAGATCAAAGATCAAAAATGTTGTGAGAACCAAGTAGCGGATCACTTTTCAAGGCTTGAAACAAATGTGGTTGTGTCCGGTGAGAAAGATATTGAAGAATATTTTCCTGATGATTCATTTATGGTTGTGTCAAATAGCACTCCACCTTGGTATGCTGATTTTGCAAACGATGTGGTGTTTCGATCCTTCCCGATAGACTGGATTTCTACCAACGGAAGAGGTTCTTGTTCGATGTGAAGAAGTATTTTTGGGATGAACCTTACATGCTTCGGGAATGTGCAGACCACATAATTAGAAGGTGTGTGCTGGAAGTGAAAGTGAATGCAATTCTTGATGATTCCCACGCATCACCGGTTGGTGGGCATCATAGCGGAGTGAGTACGGGTGCTAAAGTTCTTTAAAGTGGGTGTTATTGGCTGACATTATACCAAGCAGTGCACTCTCCTTTTTAAAAATATGTTTAATGCCAAAACAAGGAGGAGTGTCTGGAAGACATGAATTACCTCTCAATCTTATTCTAGAGGTAGAATTGTTCGATCTCTAGGGAATCGACTTTATGGGACCTTTTGTGAGTTCATATGGGAACAAGTATATTTTGGTAGCTGTTAACTATGGTTCCAAATGGGTATAGGCTGTAGATTTACCTAACAATGAAGGTAGAAGTGTTGTGCAATTCCTCAAGCGATACATTTTCTCAAGGTTTGGCACTCCACGTGCAATCATAGGTGATAGGGATCTCATTTTTGTAACCACTTGTTTGCATCTTTGTTGAGAAATTATGGAGTTAAGCATAAAGTTGAAACCCTTTATTATCCCTAGAAAAGTGTGCAAGTTGAAGTTTCAAATCGAGAAATTAAAGGAATTTTGGAAAAAACAGACAAAGCAAATCAGACTGATTGGTCTCGAAAGTTGGATGATGCTCTTTGGCATACCGCACTGCATTCAAGACTCCGATTGGTATATCATCATATCCATTGGTGTTTGGCAAGTCTTGTCACCTACCAATTGAACTCAAACATAAGGCGTTGTGGGCGTTGTGGGCGTTGAAAGCATTAAACTTGAATTTGGGGGACGCGTCAAAGGAGTTAAACAACTGCATGTGATGGAAGAATTTCGGCTGAGGGCTTATGAAAACTCAACTCTTTATAAGAAGAAGATGAAGATGTGGCATGATGCCAAGATTCTTCAACATGAGTTTAAGGTCGGTGATCTTGTGTTACTCTATAATTCCCGTCTGAGACTTTTCCCGACTAAACTTAAGTTCAAATGGTTAGGTCCATTCAAAGTGAATCGGGTGTTCACTAATGGGGCAATACTAGTAGAAAACAAAGAACAGTTAGTGATCAAGGTGAATGGTCAATGGTTCAAGCTTTAATTTGGAGATTTCTAGATTTGTGAGTGATTGAAGTAGTGTATCTGGAAGATACGTGAACAAAATTTCCATGTCGTGCCACGATGTTAACTAAGGTGCTTCTTAGGAGGCAACCCTATTTTAGCTTTTCCTCGTTTTAAATAATGCTTGCTAAATGTGTAGATGGGAGCGTGTATTTTGGAAGAATGACTATTGGGTGAGGGGACGACTCACTAGGCGAATCGTCGAATGATCCCCAGGATTGCCCAATGCATCACCCTTTTTAAAGCCAAGATTAAGGTCAGTTCTGGAATATTGGGCGAGACTGCAACAAACTCGGTGAGTCCCCTAGTTGAATCAGTGAGTCACCGAGTTGACTTGGTGAGGATGATTGATCTTGCCCTTTTTCATAAACTGAAGGTCGACCTTTCTGTAAATATTGATGTATTGCAGTCTAATTGGTGACTCGTCGAGTGGATCGGCGACATCTATATTGCTCACCGATTGGTCCGAGAATGGAAGAGTCATTTCTCCTCCGCTCATTTCAACCTCATCTTCATCCTCCAATTCAGTGACCATTACTTTCCCTTTTTATTATCCCATTAAGTTTTTTATGTGCATTGAGGACACTGCTTAGTCTTTTGATAGGGTGATGATCTCCGTGTGATTGCTTTAATTGCGAATGTTCGCTTAATTATTTGGTTTCCTTCTTAGTTGCATGATTTTGTGTGATTGTTGTTATTTTGTACATTTGAGTGTCTCTTACAATCAATATCGATGATTTGAATAGTGCTTTTGATGAACGATATGTTTGTGTTACTCCAACGAGACAATTTGAGTTGCATAAGTCATGAGTGAACTCTTAGCAACTCATTGTGACTTGTCAATCGTCGAAGTGAGGCTAGTAATGATCGTTGTGAGAGAGCTTAACTTGTAGAGTCATTCTCGATGATTGGGTTGAATGCCTTGTGTGGTGAGGTTTACTTGAAATATATGCATGGTGATATCTAGAACATGCTCCGTTGGCTATTCAAACAAAGAAATGAAGGAAATGATATTAGGCTTAATTATTTGAGAGTGAACCTAATTTCTATACCTTTTGTGTGACCACCTTGTGAGTGTGTGAACCTAGTTTGGCTCCATTCGAGCCTAACCTTTTCTTAGGATGAATCATAAACACAAATGGCCTTGTCCTCTCCACCTAAAACTTTCTCGAAGCATTGGTTTGTTTGAATATCCAACTTAGGCCAAGAACCTAAGTTAGGGGTGTGGTAAGAATGAGGAGAGAAATCGAGCAAGAAGTTTGTAAAATCTAACCTTGAAAACTTATGTTGAAGAAAATGATGGAACCCTGATGTTTGCGTAATCAAGACACAACTTCCGATGCAAGTGTCTAGGATCGTACAATAGTTTAGTAACCCAACCAAGGGTTGGGATCGTCCCAAGAGAATGGTTTTGAGAATTTATAGAAAAAATAAAATTTCATTATAACTAGTCGTAGCTAAACACATTAAAGAGTAAAAATATTGTAAATTAAAGGGGGGGGGGACACAAGAGTGTCAAATAACAATAGGGTTTTTTTGTCACTAGTAAGTAAAAACAGCAAAATCAACAAGGATTTCTAAGTAATGAGAGGGGATCCTTGGGATATGACGGGAATATGGGTTAAGCTAGATTATTAGGTACATGATTTCGATAGAAGATTCGTAGAGTAATTGTGTCTAGGCCAGACTTTAAGGGAGATAAGCTCTCTCTCGAGCAACTTACCCCGTTTCAAATGTGTTTCTCTCGGACACCCATTTGCTGCATAAAGGCCAGCCTACACCTTAACCCACTCACTCTCTCGAGCTGAGTGTGTGGACATGGGACTATGGTTCACTCTCTCGAGCTGAACCTCATGTCGACCCACTCACACTGGCCGTCAATCTAGTGGTCTTAGTTTTACGACCTCTCTCTCGAGCAAGCCGAAAACACATAAATAAACTTGTATTTGCAACTACAAATTCATTAAATTCATCCACAACCAGTAAACGAAATCACATTTAAACTACGAATATACTATCAGCAAGCAAGACCCAACAATTATCTTAACCTATATTTGCTAAATCACACCCCAAGAATTGGGGTTTTTAGCCACACATCAAGAGATAAAAATTTATACCTAAATGAGTTTGCATTCAAATGGGTATGAAGATTTAAGTCTTGTTATAGGCCAAGAATGAAGAATCCAAGAGACCCAAGTCCAAATCCTTGGAGATGAAACCCTCTTCTTCTTTAAGTCTTCAAAACCTTCTCAAACTTAGAGAAAAAATATCAAAAAGGACTATTCTCTAAGTGAAAATTTTAATAATTTTTCCACACAAAAACTAAAACTATAACTAGTATTTATAGTTATCACAGATTTGTGATGCAGCAGATCATTCGGCGTCATTAGTGGTAATTGTTGATCAACTCGGCGATTCGCCCTTTGGTGTAATTGATCGCCGTCTTGTACCAACCTTTAGCATCATCGTGCTCTGGGTGATTGGGTGGCATGGTACTGCTTTGCGGAACTGCTCGGCGATGTGCCAACTACTCTCTTTTTTCTGCCGACTTAATCCTTTTCTTCAGGGCTCAGCACACTGGAACAAAAGGCGAAGTAAGACCCTTCGGCGACCCGCCAAGTGGACTCGGCGATCCTCAGGCCTTCATTTCTTCCTTATTTTCAGCCTTTTCATTCCTTTTTGCGATGTATTGTTCATGCTCTCCTTAAAACATTAAATACCTGAAATTTAATGGTTTTCATCATATATTGAGATAAAATAAGCATTTGAGGACACAATTTCTATTAAAATATAGCCCTGAATGAGTCCAATTTGTGGACTCATCAACACCCCTAACTTAAACTTTTTCTTGTCCTCAAGGAAACTCAAGTTCAGCCGTTCAAAAAGGGTGTCTCGAACAGTGCTACACAAGACTCAATCATGAATGCACACAACAAGACTCAATTTACTTATGCAAAGATCAAATGTGCACTCAAAGATTCAAGTTGTGACTCACCAATATCAACGAATCTCATGCTCACAATACTTGCTTCAAATGCAAGTTCAAGCTCAACTATACTGTTCAAATGCCCTCACACAAAGAATGATTCCATATTCACACAATGGTTTCATAGTTTAAAGCTTTGGAATCAGATGCAACGCTCATACTCACAAAGAAGAACATAATGCATAATTTGACCCATAGGTTTGCCCATATTTTCCAATCAGCATTTGCTTCAGCTCACTCAAGATCAAAAAGGTCTTTTCAAGGCTTGTAATGGGGCTGAGTGCAAAGGTGTGGTCATTTAGGCTCAGTGACTTTCATCCTCATAAGATGTGGTGCTCACAACACTTGCTTTCCTTTTTCCTTCATCATTTTCATTAGTGCATCATAGGTCATCTTATTATTCGCTTCCCGTGAATTGTTAGGAAACCCCATTTCTTTTGTACTTTATTCAACAACTTTCTTTTTCTTTCTTTTTCATTTTCTTTTCTATCTTTTTTTATTTTATTTTTTATGGAGGGGTATTATTTTCCTCAAAACCATGGGTAGGACGGACTTTCTTGCACTTCTTGATTTGCTTTCTTTTTTCACCTCACCCCCAACTTAGGCTTTTGGCCTAAGTTGGCTATTCAAACTAACCACAACTTCATGAGGATCATGGGTGATGGATTAAGAAAGGTCTAGTTTTCATCAAGTTTCTTCCAAAGAAAGGTAAGGCTCAAAGGGTGTTCAAGAGAGAATCACACACTCACAAGGTAGGTCACAAAAGAGGTATATGTCAAATTGGCTCACACTCTTTTAAGTTGCCTAAGATTATATCAAGAGATAGCATCAGTTAGTTGACCGGACCAGCGGGGTAAATTCTAGGATCTATCATGCATAGTTCACAGGTAAGCTCATCACACTAGGCATTGACACTATAAGTTAAACAAGACTCCACACTTTCGCTAGTGTGCAATGAACATCACAAGAGACTCAATTCGATACTAGTCTAGTCATAACGAGATGCAAAGAGTTCACATATTGTCTATGCAACTTCATTTGGCCTCATCGTAGCCGTGCATTCATGTTCCTTCGATTGTAAGAACTATTCAAGTCATCGGTATTGATCGAAACCGAGATACAAATTTTGAAAAAGAATAGCCACGTTCAACACACGAGGGGTGGCAAAAATGTGCGAAAAATTCAAAAAATTTTGGAAGGGTTAAAATCGTTTTGCAATGTAAATTAAAAGGAGCCGTAAGCTCAAACATTCAAAAAAGCAGTATTTAACACAATAATAGCTCAAAGCCCAAATACATAAGCAAAAACACGAGTCACAAATAGCACACAAAAGGTGGGCCTCACCCTACCACAAATAAAAGCAATTTGTCCTCAAATGCAATTAACACAGAATCTGAAATGTAAAATAAAGAAAGACAGAGAGGGAGGTAAAGAAGTGATCGTGGCTAATCGGTCGCTCCATCTGTCTAGGTTTCAGTGCCCAGAGTGACCTTCAAAAGGACCAGCTTCATTGGATCCAGCAGCAAGAGCCTTTGCCAAGAAGGCCTGCTCAACAGCATCTATCATGATTTCTTCAGTCTCGGCTATCTCGTCCACTGCAGGTTCCTCAAACATCTCTTCGTCAGTCTCTGCCTCTGATTCGGGATCGACTGTATGCTCCATGCCATCTCCATGTCTTGTGGTAGTCTGAGGCATTTCGGGCACATCTGGAATTTCCACTGTTCCAAAGATCATGGACATATCAGTGGACTTTAGGTGGTCCACATCTTTCTTCAGTTCTGCAATGGCGGCCTTTAAGGCTGTTACCTCTTCTGTGGCTCCTTGGTTGTGTTCACACATCATTATCCTGGCTACTAGGGCATCAATAGTAGTGTTCAAAGGCGTCACAGCAGCAGTTAGGGCAATCTGGATCATGCCTGGGATGGAGCTTTCTATGTTGGCAGTCCGACAATTAGTAGATTGGGCTAGCTGTCCCATCCGAATCAAAGATACCTAAGTATTCGGCCAACATAAGGCAACGGCAGCAGTAGGTCTTGGTGGTAATGAGGCAGCAAAGGGACCTCGAGGCTTAATAGGATTGGTAATGGCATCAGATATACTTGAAGGCCCAGGGGCCGGAGTAGGTAAAGATGCCTCTGCAGGTATAGATCCAGTGGCCACAGCTTCCTTTTGTTTCTTTTCCGCTTGGTCCTTAAGATATTCGACTTCAATTTTTCGGATAGTGGTGGAGGCGGTGGCAACCAATTCCACATCCTTCTTTGCATCTCTAGGCACCCGAGCTCTTTTGCACAATGCAGTGATTAATATTGGGAAAGGAAGAGATGTCTGGATTTGCTTTACACGCATATGGATCTCAGAAGCAATGATCATCCCTAGATTTATCCTATTTTTTCTATGATGCATCCAAGACAAGCTGCCTTGGCAAGGCGAAGGATTGATTCATTCTGTAATGGCATAATTGTGTTGCTGATGAACCCGAACCAGTATCTTGCAGCTATGTTCAAATCTTTCTTTTCAATCGAAACACCTTCTGCTAACCACTTTTTCATCGCATCCAGCTTCTCTGTTTAGATCAAGTGCTAGCAGTGATCATTAATTTTATCAGACATACCCAAGACTGTGTTGATAGCCTCACTGTCACAAGCTACCTTCCTTCCTCTGACAACCACGTAGTCAACTGCTTTGAAAGACGATACCAGCCTCTTCCGTTGAGGTACCAATGCATTGTATGCATTGTAAAATTCTCTGACCCAGCTTGATATATAAGACCCACGGGGTTTTGTGAAGGTTTGGAATTTGTGATATTTCATGAACTCTATTATCTCAGGATACCTATCAATCACCCCATCTATGGACAGCTATTTTCCCTCAATGAATGTTCTTAGCCCCTCAGACTTTAATCTATTCGTTGATTTAGGTGGGGGCCTTGTATTGGAGGTGCCAGTACTATTGCCTGCTCTGAAACTGGAAGAGTCGGAGTGGTGGATCGAGAATTTCTGATCCGAGATGGGTCGTTTAGCTGTTTAGATCATAATTCATTTCTCTGTTCCTCCATCAGTTCATCTTCATCTGAACCCATACTCTCACTGTCATATGTTGTTTGGTCATTGGTGTAAAAACTAGTATTGTCGGAGCTTGCATCTGATAGCTCAACGGTTTTGTCTATGCCCTTGCCTTTCCCACCAGTTGTGGAAAGTTTAGTGGCCTTGTTTCTGGACACAGTTGCATCCTCGTTGAGCGTGATCCCTTTTTCTTTTCCTCGGGGTGGTGTGTATCTACCTGCTTTGTTATGTTTAGTCATATCTGCAAAAGATTGGGAAGAGTTAGGAGAGAAATCAAGTAGAAGCACATGTAATCTTCTATAGGAAAACTCGCCAAGTGGATCGGCGAGTCGCCGAACCTCTTTGGCGAGCTAACTAGGGCTCACCAAAAGGGATGGCTTCAAATCATATCAAGTCGGCGATGAGAAGATATTTTTCGACGAGAAAAGGTTTGTCTGCCGAAAGTTGCAATGCATAAGGGTTTCAGGGGCAAATAAAGAGCGATAAAGAGTACTTTCGGCGATTCGCCGAGTGCATTCGACGCAGGGAGGCATCTCGCTGAAAGTTACAGACTCAAACCATAAACTTGACACGAAATTAAAAGCGAGATGAAGAAAATAGGCAAACCGCCGAGTGATTCGGTGAGCTTGACTCAGCTCGCCAAATGGCCTAACGTGCCCATTTTCAATCCACCTTCCCGAATTCAATCCCGCAAGCCCTGAAAACAAAATCAAAGCATGTACTAACGAAATTCAAACGAGGCTCGCACTACCCATTACCTTGGGATACTCAGATTTCTCCTGGATTTGCCAAATTTGGCCATTTGACGATAGTTTCTCTTAAGAGTGGTGTCCCCTGCTCTATCATTGAGCAGTTCTCGTTGTTTAGCACAAACAATGGCTACTGAGATTCCACCCAATCAATCTAAACAGCATGCAAGCACACTCCAATATAATTTCACTCATTTAAATACACACAGGTTATGAGCATTTGACTATCAAATCAATACGAGCAAGATTTCCAATTTAAATAGGCATTTAAGCATTCTAATCCTATCAGAGAGGCCCATCACACATCAATAAGATACGATCATTTAAAAAGAGTACAAACTATTTGAAAATAAACTTGGGGTTCGCAGAACTAACCTTTTGTGCCGATTAAAATGTGATTGAAAAGTTAGGCAGCAAAGGAATCCACTTCCGAGCACAAATCAACTAACCAAAATACTATTATAATGCTAAAATAGGGGAAATACTACCTTGGTGTGAGTTTGTGAAGATTAATAGCGAGGGAAAGTGAAGGATTTCAAATTCTAGGACTTTTGGCCATTATAAACAGTCCAGTTCATGCCCATTCGGCGATATAAGTCGCACTCACCGATCCAATCGGTGACACTCTGAGTGGTCATTTGGCTCGCTGAGTTTTATAGAACTTTCAGTCAAACTGAGTGTTTAAACGGCGGTCTTCATCGTGATCGCCAACCTGTTCGGCGATTCGCTGAATGGAACTGTTAACTCGCCAAACGCAATTTCCACCCACTCTCTCCACTTTAAACTATACATTCAACACACCATTATTTCTGAGACAGCAATAAAGCATTTAAAAAGGTTTTGGGTTGCCTCCCAAACAGCGCCTTAGTTAACGTCGTGGCATGATGCATGTCAGCTGTCAAATTCCATTTTTGGGGTTAGCCATAGTATCAATAGGCAACCCCATGTTTTGTTATGAGTGTAGATCAGGTGACGCATGACCCATAAGGTTCACGAGCAGCTGGACAGCTCTGGATTGAGACCAAATCAATCGCTTCATCCCTTCAATGTCTTCCTTCATTTCTTCCAGCTTTCTATCTTGCTCAGTTACCTTATGGAGAATGATTGAGAGCATGGCCTCAAGGCGTTTAACCTCATTGTCCTTGGGATTTCTTCGCTCATTAGGAGGGATGTATTTATCCTTCCTTTCGTACTGGACTTCGATCTTCACCATCTTTTTGGCCAACTCATCAATCTGAGTCATTAGGGCGGCCAACATGAAGTCTTTTTCTACCTCTTGGTGCGTTTCAGCCATTTGATTAAGCAGTTGGGCTGCTTTCACATATGACTGTTTTGCAAGGCCTCTCGGAATGAGTTGGTCGACCACCCTCTTGTTTCCAGGACCAAGACTTCTGTAGAAGCAGTCCAGGAGTGCCATGTCAGGAATGTTATGAGTTCGGCATTGAGTGATCAGGTCATTAAACCTTGTCCATGACTTGTGGATCCGTTCACCTTCCAATTGCTTAAAGGTGAGGATACGATCCCGAAACATCATTACCTCTAATGGAGGAAACTCCATTAGCTCCCGAGTACTGCTAGCTTCCTATGCTTGGATACAGATAAACCAACAAAACAAAACTAAAAAATTAAGCTAGTAAACTACGACTAACAAGAACAAATATTCTACTAATCTAAAAATTGTCAAATCACACCACTCCCCGACAGCGGTGCCATTTTGATGTTTGCATAATCAGGACACAACTTCCGATGCAAGTGTCTACGTTCGTACAATAGTTTAGTAACCCAACCAAGGGTTGGGATTGTCCCAAGATAGTGGTTTTGAGAATTTATGGAAAAAATAAAATTTCGCTCTAACTAGTCATAGATAAAGACATTAATGAGTAAAAACATTGTTAATTAAAGGGGGGGGGGGACACAAGAGTATCAATTAACAATGGGGTTTTTAGTCACTAGTAAGTAAAAATAGCAAAATCAACAAGGGTTTCTAAGTAATGAGAGGGGATCGTTGGGATGTAACGGGAATACGGGATAAGCTAGATTATTGGGTACATGCTTTCGATTGAAGATTCATAGAGTAATTGTGACTAGGCTAGACTTTAAGGGGGATAAACTTTCTCTCGAGCAACTTGCCCCGTTTCAAATGTGTTCCTTTCGGACACCCATTTGCCGCATGAAGACCAGCCTACGCCTTAACCCATTCACCCTCTGAGCTGAGTGTGTGGACATGGGACTAGGGCTCACTCTCTCGAGCTGAACCTCATGTCGACCCACTCACACTGGCCGTCAATCTAGTGGTCTTAGTTTTACGACCCCTCTCTCGAGCAAGCCGAAAACACATAAATAAACTTGTATTTGCAACTACAAATTCATTAAATTCATCCACAATCACTAAACAAAATCACATTTAAACTACGAATATACTATCAGTAAGCAAAACCCAATAATTATCTTAACCCATATTCGCTAAATCACACCCCAAGAATTGGGGTTTTTAGTCACACATCAAGAGATAGAAATTTATACCTAAATGAGCTTGCATTCAAATGGGTATGAAGATTTAAGTCTTGTTACAGGCCAAGAATGAAGAATCCAAGAGACCCAAGTCCAAATCCTTGGAGATGAAACCCTCTTCTTCTTCAAGTCTTCAAAACCCTTTCAAACTTAGAGCAAAAATATCAAAAAGTACTATTCTCTAAGTGAAAATTATAATAATTGTTCCTCACTAAAACTAAAACTCTAACTAGTATTTATAGTTATCATAGATTTGTGCTACAGCGGAACGTTCGGCGTCATTAGCGGAACGTTCGGCGTCATTAGCGGAATCGCCGATCAACTCAATGATTCTCCCTTTGGTCTAATTCATCGTCGTCTTGTACCAGCCTTCAGCATCGTCGTGCTCTGGGGAATTAGGCGGCATGGTACTTCTTCACGGAACTGCTCAGTGATGCGCCGACTGCTTCATTTTTCTGCCGACTTGATCCTTTTCTTCAGGGCTCAGCACACTGGAACAAAAGGCGAAGTAAGACTCTTCTGTGACTTGCCAAGTGGATTCGGCGATCCTAAGGCCTTCATTTCTTCATTTTTTTAGCCTTTTTGTTCCTTTTTGTGGCATAGTGTCCATGCTCTCCTTAAAACTTCAAATACCTGAAACTTAAGGGTTTTCATCAGATATTGAGATGAAATAAGCATTTGAGGACACAATTTCTATTAAAATATAGCTCTGAATGAGTGCAATTTGTGGACGCATCAAACCCCTCCATGTAAAAAAATGAAAATGAAAATTGTACATTGTGGAAATGAAAAAGAAATGAAAATTTTTATTAGTTGTGCATTGTGGAAATAAAAGGGGTGTCCGATGAGCTATACCAAAAAATTTTGTGTGCTCTAAATATGCCAAGGATGGGTTGTGAAGATGAAAAGAATGAAAGAAAAGGAGAAGAAGTGAAACTTGATCCATGATTCATGAAGGTAGAAGTTACTAAGCCAAAATGATCATACCTTTATCCTCAGCCCAGTTACAAGCCTTGAAAGACCTTTTTGATCTTCCATGAGCCGAATGATGTCTAGGGTTGGAAAATACGGGCAAGCCTATGGGTAAAATCGTGCATGTTTTTCTCATTGAGAGTGTGAGAGTTGATTTTGGTTCCTTAAAATTGAAATCTCGTATAGGCTTTGTGAGAGCATGGAATCATTCTTGATGTTAAGGCATTTGAATACTCTTGTTGAGCATGAATTTGCATTTGAAGTTAGCATTGTGAGCTTGAACTCTATTTAATGATGGCAGTCATAGTTTGAAACTTTTAGTGCACAATTGAACATTGCATGTGTAGATTGAGCCTTGTGTGCATTCATGTTGAGTCTCAAGTAGCACTATTTGTAGACAACCCCGTTGGCCTAATTGATCTTGTGTTTTATTTGAGGACAAGCAAAAGTTTAATTTAGGGGTGTTGATGAGTCGGGAATTTTGACTCATTTAAGGCTTATTACTCAATGATTTAATGTCCTCAATGCCTATTTTATGCTCATAACTAATGTTAATATGTTTATATGAAACAATGAAGGCTTAAGAGTGAGGCAAGGACATTACGATGCAAAACGGAGCGCAAAAGTTGGAAAAGCTGAAGAAAAGAGAAGTTGGGGATCGCAGAAGCCACTCGCCTACTAATTCATAGGCAACTTTACCAATACGCCTCAAAATTTGGTATGGGCCTACATACCGGGGACTAAGCTTCCCTTTCTTACCAAACCTCATTATCTCCTTCATAGGTGAGATTTTTAAGTAAACCCGATCATGAACATCAAACTCAAGATCCCTTCTTCTAACATCGACATAAGACTTTTGTCGACTTTGAGCCATTTTCAATCTTTCTCTAATAAGTCGAACCTTCTCAATAGCTTCATCAACTAGCTCGGGATCTATCAAAGCAACTTTACCCACCTCAAACCAACCTATAGGAGATCTACACCTCCTACCATAAAGAGCCTCAAATGGAGCCATACTAATACTCGAGTGATAACTATTATAATAGGCAAATTCCATCAATGGAAAATGGTCATCCCAATTACCCTTAAAATCAATCACACAAGCCCTTAGCATGACTTCCAAAGTTTGGACAGTACACTCTGCTTGCCCATCGGTTTGGGGATGAAAAGTCATGCTAAGCTTAACCTTGGTACCAAGACCCTTTTGGAATGACTTCCAAAATTGAGAAATGAATTGGGCACCACGATCGGAAATGATAGACAAAAGCACACCATGCAATTTCACCATTTCTCTCAAGTACATATTTGCATAGTCTTCCGCCGAATAAGAAACCTTGACGGGAAGGAAATGAGTCGATTTCGCCATCCGATCTACTATTACCCATATAGAGTCATATTGTCGCCGGGTGCGAGGCAACCCACTATAAAGTCCATATTCAAGTCTTCCCACTTCCAAGTAGGAACAACAATGTCTTGGGACAAACGTCCCGGCCTTTGGTGCTCAACTTTCACTTGTTGACAATTAGGACACTTGGCCACAAATTCTGCAATATCTTCTTCATCCCATTCCACCAATAGACTTCCCGTAGATCACGGTATATCTTGGTGGCTCCCGGATGAATAGAATACCAAGAACTATGTGCTTCCTCTAAGATTTTTTCCCTTAAGTCATCAACATTCGGAACACATAACCGAACTTGATACCTAAGCACCCTATCTTCCCCTTGGGAGAAAGCCTCAACGAATTTCTTAAGTACGGTTCTTTCAACTCAACTAAAATAGGATCAAGACTTTGCTTGGACCAGACATCCATCATGAAGGACGATTCGGAACCATTATGGACCATGACACCACCCTTGGTGGAATCCACTAGTTGAACACCTAGTCGGGCCAACATATGAACATCACAAACCAACTCTTTCTTTTCATCCTCTACATGAGCCACACTA
Source organism: Solanum lignicaule (assembly GCA_029582545.1). Lineage (NCBI taxonomy): Eukaryota > Viridiplantae > Streptophyta > Magnoliopsida > Solanales > Solanaceae > Solanum > Solanum lignicaule. The sequence goes on along the minus strand of JAJOOF010001418.1, from coordinate 13,519 downwards.
CTCATAGACAACCGGCTTAGAGCATCCACTACCACATTAGCTTTACCGGGGTGATAAAGGACACTCATGTCATAATCCTTCAATAGTTCTAACCACCTTCTGTGGCGGATGTTCAAGTCCTTTTGACTAAACACATATTGTAGACTCTTATGATCGGTGAAAACATCCACATGGACCCCATACAAATAATTCTTCAATATTTTTAAGGCAAACACAACCGCCACTAACTCAAGCTCATAGGTAGGATAGTTCTTCTCATGGACTTTAAGTTGCCTTGAAGCATAGGCAATCACCTTACCATTTGCATAAGCATACATCCCAACCAAACTCTACAGGCATCAAAATACACCACAAAACCATTCATACCTTCCGGTAGGGTCAACACCGGAGTGGAAGTAAGTCTATCTTTCAACTCTAGGAAACTTTTCTCACAAGCTTCCGACCACACAAAATTCGCCTTCTTTTGAGTCAAAGCCATCAAAGGAGAAGCAATGGAAGAAAATCCCTCAACAAACCTTCTATAGTAACCGACTAAACCCAAAAGGCATCTAATGTCTGAAAGATTTAAAGGTTGATGTTTGCGTAATCAAGACACAACTTCTGATGCAAGTGTCTACGATCGTACAATAGTTTAGTAACCCAACCAAGGGTTGGGATTGTCCCAAGAGAGTGATTTTGAGAATTTATAGAAAAATGAAATTTAGTTCTAACTAGTCGTAGCTAAACACATTAATGAGTAAAAACATTGTAAATTAAAAAGTGGGACACAAGAGTGTCAATTAACAACGGGGGGTTTTGTCATAACTAAGGTAAAAACAGCAAAATAAACAAGGGTTTCTAAGTAATGAGAGGGGATCCTTGGGATGTGACGGGAATACGGGTTAAGCTAAATTATTGGGTACATGCTTGCAATAGAAAATTTATAGAGTAATAGTGACTAGGCTAAGCTTTATGTGGGAATAAGTTCTCTCTCGAGCAACTTACCCCGTTTCAAATGGGTTCCTCTCGGACACCCACTTGACGCATGAAGACCAGCCTACGCCTTACTCCACTCACTCACTCACTCTCTCGAGCTGAGTGTTAGGATATGGGACTAGGGTTCACTCTCTCGAGCCGAACCTCATGTCGACCCACTCCTTAGGCCATCAATATAGTAGTCTTGGTTTCGCGACTTCTCTCTCGAGCAAGCCGAAAACACATAAATAAACTTGTATTTGCAACTACAAATTTGTTAAATTCATCCACAACTACTTGATGAAATCACCATTAAACTACATCTAATCTATCAGCAAACAAGACCCAACAACAATCTTAACCCATATTCGTTAAATCACACACCAAGAATGGGGGTCTTTAGCCACATCAAGAGATAGAAATATATACCTAAATGAGCTAGGATTCAAATATGTATGAAGATTTAAGTCTTGTTACAGGCCAAGAATGAAAAATCTAAGAGACCCAAGTCCAAATCCTTGGAGATGAAACCCTCTTTTTCTTCAAGTCTTCAAAACACTCTCAAACTCAGAGCAAAAATACCAAAAAGTACTATTTTATATGAAAATTGTAATAGTTTTTCAACTTTTAAAACCACAACTCTAACTAGTATTTATAGTTTTCACAAATTTGTGCTGCAGCGGATCGTTCGGCGTCGTTAGTCGGAATCGCTGATCAACTCGGCGATTCTCCCTTTGGTGTAGTTCATCGATGTCTTGCACCAGTCTTCAACATCGTCGTGCTCTGGGTCATTGGGCGACATGGTACTGCTTCGCAAAACTTCTCGGCGATGCACCTACTGCTCCATTTTTCCTTCGACTTGATCCTTTCCTTCAAAGCTCAACACAATGGAACAAAAGGCAAATATGTGATCTGTTGGCTATTCGCAGATCTTCATTTCTTTGTTCTTTTGCTCCTTTTTCCTCGATCGTGTCCATGCTTCCCCTCAAACTTCAAGGTTTTCATCAAATATTGAGACAAAACATGCATTTCAAGACACAATTTCTATTAAAATATAGCCCTAAATGATTCCAATTTGTGGACTCATCAACATCCCCAACTTAAACTTTTGCTTTTCCTCAAGCAAACTCAAGTGCAGCCGTTCAAAAAGGGTGTCTCGAATAGTGCTACACAAAACTCAATCATGAATGCACACAACATGACTCAATTTACTTATGCAAAGATCAAATGTGCACTCAAAGATTCAAGTTGTGACTCACCAATATCAATGAATCTCATGCTCACAATACTTGCTTCAAATGCAAGTTCAAGCTCAACTATAGTGTTCAAATTCCCTCACACAAAGAATGATTCCATATTCACACCATGGTTTCACAGTTTAAAGCTTTGGAATCAGATGCTACGCTCACACTCACAAAGAAGAACATAATGCATGCTTTTCCCCATAGGTTTACCCGTATTTTCCAATCAACATTTGTTTCAGCTCACTCAAGATCAAAAAGGTCTTTTCAAGGCTTGTAATGGGGCTGAGTACAAAGGTATGGTCATTTAGGCACAGTGACTTTCATCCTCATGAAATGTGGTTCACACAACACTTTCTTTACTTTTCCATCATCATTTTCTTTAGTGCTCATAAGTCATCCTATTATTTACTTTCCATGGATTGTTTGGAAACCCCATCTCTTTTTGTACTTTATTCCACAACTTTCTTTTTCATTCTTTTTCTCTTTCTTTCTCTTCTCTCTTTCTTTTTTTTAATATGGAGGGGTCCCATTTTCCTCAAAACCGTGGGTAGGAGGGACTTTCTTGCACTTCTTGACTTTCCCTTTTCATTTCACCACACCCCCAACTTAGGCTTTTAGCCTTAGCCTAAGTTGGCTATTCAAACTAACCACAACTTCATGAGGATTATGGGCGATGGATTAAGAAAGGTCTAGTTTTCATCAAGTTTTCTTCCAAGGAAAGGTAAGGCTCAAGGGGTGTTCAAGAGAAAATCACACACTCACAAGGTAGGTCACAAAAGATGTATATGTCAAATTGGTTCACACTCTTTGAAGTTGCCTAAGATCATATCAAGAGATAGTATCACTTAGTTGACCGGACCAACGGGGAAAATTCTAAGATCTATCATGCATAGTTCACAGATAAGCTCTCCACACTAGGCATTGACACTACAAGTTAAACAAGACTCTAGACTTTCGCTAGTGTGCAATGATCATCACAAGAGAATCAATTTGATACAGGGCTAGTCATAACGAAATGCAAAGAGTTCACAAATTGTCTATGCAAATTTATTTGGCCTCATCGTAGCCACGCATTCATGTTCGTTCGATTTAGAGGTCTATTCAAGTCATCGGTATTGATTGGAACCGAGACTCAATTTTTTGCAAAAGAATAGCCACATTCAATACATGAGAGGTGGTTGAATTTTTTGGAAGGGTCAATTATTTTACAATTAAAACAAGAAGGGAGCCATAAGCTCAAACGTCCACAGGAAGCAGTATTTAGCACAATTTTAAAGCAGAACAACCCAAATATATACACAAAACATAACTATCAACACAAAAGGTGTGGCCTCACCCCACCATAATTAAAAAGCATTTGTCCTCAGATGCACATGACAAAATATCCAAAATGACAATTAAAGAAAGATAGAGAGGGAGGTCAAGAAGGGGTCTCAACACTTACGAACAAATTTGGCCATATTTAGAGATTAAGACAGACACACACAAGAACAAGATACAGATATTGCGAATGAGTACAAATTCTATAAAATAATTTTGAGTGTCAGGCAACCAACCTTTAATGCTGATAATGGTAAGACTGAAATGCACCGCAAGGAAAGCCAACTCCGAGCACAAATCAACCAACCAAAATACTAGTAAAATGCGATTAAAAAAACAATACTACCTTGTTGTGCGTTTGTGAAATTTAAAAGCGAGGGAAAGTGAAGAATTTGGACTCTTAAGACATGTGGCCTTCATAAACTGTCCAGTTCGCATCCATTCGGCGACATTAGTCGTACTCGCCGGTCCATTTGGTGACAGACTAAATGGTCATTTGACTCGCCAAAATTTACAGAACCTCTATGTTTTGTAGGAGTCAAAAAGGCGGTCTCTGTCGGGATCGCTGATAAGGTCGGTGGTTCGCCAATAATTTCCTATGCTCACCGAGTTTTACAGACTCCAATGCAAGATGGTCTTGAATCTAACGGCAGTCTAATTCGGAGACAATGAACCGTTCGGCGATTCGCTGATTGGGCCTGTTGTTCGCCAATCTACACTTTTCGTTCACTTTCCACACTTCCGTATGCACAATCAGCACGCCATTATTTTATTAAAGCAAAAGAAAGCAATAAATGGGTTTTGGATTCCCTCCCAAACAGCTCCTTAGTTAACGTCGTGGCACGACGCAACAGCGCCTTCAGGCGTCTTCCAAATACACCACTTCAACCAGAGAAATCTCTTGACAATCCCCAAAGTATAATTTCAGATGTTGACCGTTCACTTTAAATGGCGGTCCATCCTGATCTTTAACTTCTATAACACCATTGGTGAACACTCGTGTTACTCTAAAAGGTCCAAACCATTTGGATTTAAGTTTTCTGGGAAAGATCTAAGTCAAGAGTTGTATAACAAAACCCAATCTCCTACCTTGAAGTCTCGCTTGAGTATCCGAGCGTCATGCCACTTCTTCATCTTCTCTTTGTAGATGGCTGAACTTTCATATGATCTGAGTCTGAATTCATCCAGTTCATTCAACTGCTCTACATTTTCCCTTGAAGTTTTTGACCAGTCCAAATCTAAATCTTTCAATGCCCACAATGCTGTATGTTCTAATTCGATGGGCAAATGACAAGCCTTACCATAAACCAACAGATATGGAGACTTCCCGATAGGTGTTTTGTAAGCAATCCGATATGCCTATAATGCATCATCGAGTTTCCTAGACCAGTCAGTTCTATTGACATTTACTGTTTTTGCCAAAATGCTTTTGATTTCCCAATTTGACACTTTAACTTGGCCACTTGTTTGGGGATGATATGGGGTTTCTACTTTGTGTTTCACCCCATATTTTCTTAGTGCCATTGAAAACCACCTATTGCAAAATTGGGATCCCCCATCGTTAATGATTGCTCTCGGAGTGTCAAATCTTGCGAAGATGTAGCATTTCAGAAATTGGACAACACTTTTTCCTTCGTTGTTTGGAAATGCGATGGCTTCCACCAATTTGGAAACATAATCTACAGCCACCAAGATGTATTTATTTCCAAATGAGCTCACAAATGGGCCCATGAAATCGATCCCACATACATCGAATAGCTCAACCTCTAAAATAAGAGTGAGAGGTAATTTGTGTCTTCTAGACACTCCGTCTTGCTGCTGACATTGAGAGCATTTCTTAGTAAACTCATTTGCATCCTTGTACAGGGATAGCCAGTAATATCCACTCTAGAGAACTTTAGCGGTGGTGCGAATACCACCATGGTGACCTCCCACTGGAGATGTATGGCAAGCATGAAGAATTTCTACCACTTCTTCCTCCGGAACACACCTTCTAATGACAGGGTCAGCACACTCTCGGAACAAGTATGGTTCATCCCAAAAGTACTTTTTAACATCGAACATGAACCTCTTATGTTGGTAAAAGGTCAACTCATCCGGCATCAGCCCACACACAATGTAATTTGCAAAATCTGCATACCATGGCATACGTTTGAGAGATATTGCAAACACCTGTTCATCGGGGAAAGAGTCGTCTATGTCGACCTCATGCTTAGCATTTGCCCTTATTTCCAATCTTCATAAATGATCAGCCACTTGATTTTGGCATCATTTTCGATCTTTTACCTCAAAATCAAATTCTTGTAAAAGTAGTACCCATCTTATAAATCGTGGTTTTGCATCTTTCTTTGCCATCAGGTAACGGAATGCAGCATGATCAGTATGTACGATTACTTTGGTGCCTAGCAGGTATGCCCAGAACTTTTCAAATGCATAGACAACTGCAAGCAACTATTGTTCAGTGACTGTATAGTTTTGTTGGGCACTATTTAGAGTTTTGCTTGCATAGTAAATTAGATGAAATAGTTTGTTGCACTTTTGCCCCAACACGACCCCCAATGCCATACCCCTAGCAACACACATTAACTCAAAAGATTCTGACCAATTAGGGCTGATGATAATTGGGGTGGATAGTAGTTTATCTTTCAAACACTGAAATGTAGCCATACAAGCATCATTAAAACAGAGATTCACTTCCTTCTCTAAGAGTTTGCATAATGGGAGTGCAATCTTTGAGAAGTTTTTGATGAACCTTTTGTAAAACCCTGCATGCCCCAAGAAGCTGCGAACACCCTTCATTGAAATCGGCGGGGGTAATTTCTCAATGACCTCAATTTTTGCCTTGTCGACCTCCATCCCCTTTTGCGACACCTTGTGCCCAAAAACGATACCTTTTTTCACCATGAAGTGACATTTCTCCCAATTCAGAACCAGATTTGTTTCCACGCATTTTTGGATTACCTGCCCTAAAAGTGTCAAGCATTCTTCAAACGTATCCCTTAAGACTGAGAAGTCGTCCATGAATACCTCCATAGAGTTTTTGACCATATCTACAAAATAGACAGCATACAACGCTGAAATGTTGCTTGGGCACTACATAGCCCGAATGGCATCCTTTTGAATGCAAATGTTCCATAAGGGAAAGTAAAAGTGGTTTTATCTTGGTCTTCTGGCGCAATAGAGATTTGATTGTACCCGGAGTACTCATCCAAAGAACAATACCACCATTTTTCTGATAACCGGTCAAGCATATGGTCTATAAAAGGCATTGGAAAATGGTCTTTCTTGGTCCATGAGTTAAGCTTTCGATAGTCCATGCAGACTCTCCACCCAGTCACTAGTCTTGTCGGCACAATTTCTCCTTTTGTATTTGGGACTAGTACAGTTATTCCTCCCTTCTTCGGTACACAATGCACCGGACTTACCCACTTACTATCTGGAATAGGGTAAATCACTCTCATATCTAGCCACTTGATGATCTCATTTTTCACTACCTCTTGCATTGGAGACTTCAATCTCCGTTGATGTTCCACACTAGATTTGCATTCACTGTCGAGCCAAATCTTGTGAGTACAAATCCCAAGAGGAATTCCTACTATATCGGCTATTGTCCATCCAATAGCTTTTATATGCTTCTGCAGTACTTCAATGAGCAATTTTACCTGCCTTTTAAGCAAATCGGTTGCGATAATCACTGGCAAAGTATTATTGGCTCCCAAGAAGGCATATTTGAGATGAGAGGGTAGGGCTTTTAACTCCAGATTCAGTGGTTCTTCTGTTGATGGCTTTGCAAGAGGACTTTCTCTGTTTTTCAGGTCGATATCCAACTTGATTGGATTCTTTGAATATGCTTCTAACCATGATAAGGCAGCTACCACTTCCTCATAGCCCTAAACTTCGGATTCATCATAATTGGCAAGTACAGATTCAAGGGGTTCATTCTTGTGCATTAAATGGCTCACACTTACCAATGCCTTATCTATAACATCCTCAGTAGACACTTCAAGGATATTACTTGGTTGCTTCATGGATTTACAGATATTAAAGGTCACCTCATCATCGTTCACATGAAACTTCAATTTCCCGCTTTCGACATCCACCAATGCTCTCCCGGTAGCTAAGAATGGCCTTCCCAAAATAATGGGGATTTCAGCATCGTTCTCACAATCTAGAATCACAAAAACAGCCAGAAAGATGAATCGATCTACTTTTACCAATATGTCATAGAGTATCCCCACTGGGTGCTTGATTGATCGATCAGTCATAAGGAGTCTCATTGTGATCGCCTTTGGTTCACCCAGACCAAGTTGCTTGTATATTTCATAGGGCATCAAGTTAATGCTTGCTGCTAAATCACAAAAAGCTTTAATGAATTGGAGCATGCCAATTGTGCAAGGGATTGTGAATGCCCCAGGATCTTCTCTCTTAGTGATTGAATCATTCGTCATAATTGCACTGCAACTACGGGGCACATCGATCGTTTCATAGTCCAAGCTCATTTTCTTTGTAGCCAGCTCTTTCATGAATTTGGTGTATCCCGGCATTTCCAACAATGCTTCCACCAGAGGGAGGTTAATTGATAAGTTCTTGAATACTGACAAAAAAAAAATTGAACTTGTCATCTTCATTCTTCTTTTTCAAACGTTGGGGAAATGGTAGAGCTATCTTGGGTAAAGAGTGCATGACTTTTGGAACTTGAACTTGTTGCTCCGCTTCGTCCTGTGGTTCTTTAGTGAGGTTTTGTCTAATAGATAATTCTTGTTCCTCCACACCTTGGCCCTCTTCATGCTTTTGAGGATCCTCATCTTCCAGCACATTCCTTATTGCCACCTTACCTCTACGGGTAACTACAGCCAGCTCTCTTTCAATATCTTCCATCAGAGTTTTGGACGTTAATTGAGCTGATAATAGAGTCAATTTACCTTCCAGCATTTTGATGGGATGAGCATGAGAATTCACTTTATTGTTCAATGATGAAAAGTCATCTTTCATCCCTTTTAGCAAATCATCAGAGCCCTCAACTTTATCGAGTATGCGCAATAATAAATCAGTTACCCGAGGACTACTTGCACTCCCTTTAGATTTCAGGCTTTCACTCAAGTGAGTGTGGTCCTCCTCATGATCATCCTCCTCAGCCCAATCTTGCCAATATCTCTTTGGTTCTTCACCCCTGTAATAGTTCCAACCTTGATTTTCGCCCCGCAGTTGATAGCGTGGGTGGAAACCCTCCTCGTATATTTTAGAGTTCCAGCCTTGATTCTCCCCCGGTCTTGAGTAATCGGAAGAAGAACCCCCCCTCAACTCGAAATACTCCATGTGTCCCTTTCATATGTTCTTGTAGAATTTCCATTTGAGACAACATCTTTTTGATGTTTTCGTCCCTTTCCCTTTCTTTATCGCTTTGTTCTTTCATTAATCGGAAGCACAGTGGGGAAACTTGATCATCTTTGGTGTACCAAGCCTGGTTTACTTTAGTCATACCATCTAGGAGAAATGAGGCTACTTCAAATGATTGTAACATTATTCCTCTTTGCACCAATTGATCAGCTATCCCTTTATTAACCGAGTCCAGACTATGGTAAAAGTTTGGGAGCAACAATTCACCTGGTAGTCCATGCGTTGGGCACTTACGCAAAAATATCTTGAACCTTGTCCATGATTCGTGAATTGGTTCACCCTCTTCTTGCTTGAAATTTTGAATATTGTCTCTCAGTTTCATCATTCTTGATGGAGGAAAGAATCTTTCGTGAAAGGCCATAACCAGCTCCTCCATGATTTGATGGAGTTTTTTGGAAGCTCGACCAACCATTTAGTAGCTCCCCCGATCAATTATAATGGAAATAAGTGAAGCCGTAGGGATTTTTGAGATAGATTCTTAACGATAAAGGGGTGCACACTTCCAGTAAGCTTCGTATATGTTCGTGCGGATCTTCATGCTCTAACCCTTCAAATAAACCTCTTGAATGTATGAGCTGGAGTGTTGCGCTAGTAACTTCGAACATTACATTTCCGTCAGCTTGTGGGATGTAAATTGCAACCATCTCGCCCATGTGGGCAGGATTATAAACACTATTAATATCATTGATGTCGTCTCGATGAAAAGCACCACCCACTGGGTGACCCTCTTGGATGTTGTTCTCCCCGTTTGCACTCATATGTCCTGTTGTGAAACACAAACACTCAAAACAAAACTGAAAATTAGGTAAGTAGACTACAACTAAGAAGATCAAAAATTATATTAATCTAAAAGTTCTCAAATAACACCACTCCCTGGCAGCAGCGCCATTTTGATGTTTGCGTAATCAAGACACAACTTTCGATGCAAATGTCTACGATCGTACAATAGTTTAGTAACCCAACCAAGGGTTGGGATTGTCCCAAGAGAGTGGTTTTGAGAATTTATAGAAAAATGAAATTTAGTTCTAACTAGTCGTAGCTAAAAACATTAACAAGTAAAAACATTGTAAATTAAAAAGGGGGACACAAGAGTGTCAATTAACAATGGGGGGTTTTGTCAAAAGTAAGGTAAAAACAACAAAATAAACAAGGGTTTCTAAGTAATGAGAAGGGATCCTTGGGATGTGACAGGAATATGGGTTAAGCTAAATTATTGGTTACATGTTTGCGATAGCAAATTTATAGAGTAATAGTGACTAGGCTAAGCTTTATGTGGGAATAAGTTCTCTCTCGAGCAACTTACCCCGTTTCAAATGGGTTCCTCTCGGACACCCACTTACCGCATGAAGACCAGCCTACACCTTACTCCAATCACTCTCTCGAGCTGAGTGTTAGGATATGGGACTAGGGTTCACTCTCTTGAGCCGAACCTCATGTCGACCCACTCCTTAGGCCATCAATCTAGTAGTTTTGCTTTCGCGACTTCTCTCTCGAGCAAGCCGAAAACACATAAATAAACTTGTATTCGCAACAACAAATTTGTTAAATTCATCCACAACTATTAGACAAAATCACCATTAAACTACATCTAATCTATAAGCCAATAAGACACAACAACAATCTTAACCCATATTTGCTAAATCACACCCCAAGAATGGGGGGTTTTAGCCACACATCAAGAGATAGAAATTTATACGTAAATGAGCTTGCATTCAAATGGGTATGAAGATTTAAGTCTTGTTACAGGCTAAGAATGAAGAATCCAAGAGACCGAAGTCAAAATCCTTGGAGATGAAACCCTGTTTTTCTTCAAGTCTTCAAAACCCTCTCAAACTCAGAGTAAAAATACTAAAAAGCACTATTCTATATGAAAATTATAATAGTTGTTCGACTCCTAAAACTACAACTCTAACTAGTATTTATAGTTTTCATAGATTTGTGCTGCAGTGGATCGTTCGGCGTCGTTAGTCGGGATCGCCGATCAACTCAGTGATTTGCCCATTGGTGTAGTTCATCGCCTTCTCGCACCAGTCCTCCACATCATCTTGCTCTTCATTGGACGACATGGTACTACTTCGCGGAACTTCTCGGTGATGCGCTGACTGCTCTCTTTTTCCACCGACTTGATCCTTTTCTTTAGGGCTCAGCACACTGGAACAAAAGACGAATATGTGATCTGTTGGAGATTGTCCGAATGGGTTTGGCGATTCGCAGATCTTCATTTCTTCGTTCTTTTAGCTTCTTTAGCTCTTTTTTGCTCGATTGTGTCCATTCTTTCCCTCAAACTTAAAATACCTAAAACTTCAACATTTTCATCAGATATCGAGACAAAAACATGAATTTGAAGACACAATTTATATTAAAATATAGCCCTAAATGAGTCCAATTTGTGGACTCATCAGAGGTCTAGGCCAACTCCTTACCGCATCCGTCTTCTTATTATCTACCTCAATTCCCTTCCTTGACACAATATGACCAAGGAAAGCTAAGGACCTTAACCAAAATTCACACTTGCTAAACTTTGCAAGAAGTTGTTGGTCCTTAAGAACTTACAACACAATTCTCAAGTTGTCCATATGTTCATTCTCACTCCTCGAATAAATCAAAATATCATCAATAAACACAAATACGAACATATCAAGGTATTGTCTTAACACCTTATTCATCAAATCCATAAATGCCACCGGAGCATTAGTCAACCCAAACGACATAACCAAAAACTCATAATGACCATACCGGGTCCTAAATTCTGTCTTGGGAATATCATCCCCTCTCACCCTCAATTGGTGATAACCCGAACGAAGATCAATATTAGAGATATAACTAGCGCCTTGAAGTTGGTCAATTAAGTCATCAATTCTTGGAAGAAGATACTTGTTCTTAATGATCACTTTATTTAATTGACGATAATAGATGCACATTCTAAGAGACCCATCCTTCTTTCTAACAAAATTTCTAACAAACAATACGGGAGCACCCCATGGAGAGATACTCGGTCGGACTAAGTCCTTATCCAACAAATCCTTGAATTGTTCTTTCAAATCCTGAAGTTCCTCCGAAGACAGAAATAAGGAGGAATAAAGATATGTTGTGTATCCGGGAGAAGGTCAATATTGAAGTCTACTTCCCGTTTGGGAGGAATACCGAGTAAATCATTAAAGAAAACTTCCGAGAATTCATTAACCATGAGAACCGACTCAAAAGTAAGGGTGTCGGAATCTACATCCCTCACTCTAACAAGATGGTTAAAGCAACCTTTTGAGATCATCTTCCTAGCTTTAAGATAAGACACAAATTGACATCTAGGGATAGAATTTCCCCCCTTCCACTCTAGGATAGGCTCATTCAGGAATTGGAATCTAACCACCCGAATTCTACAATCAATAGGGGCATAACATGCATGCAACCAATCTATACCAAGAATCACATCAAAGTCTAGCATTTCAAGCTCTACCAAGTCAACAAGAATAACTCTATGGGATAAGGAAACGGGACATCTTCTATAAGCCCTCTTAGCCACCACAGAATCACCAATAGGATTAGAGACAAAAAAAGGTTCTAATAACACTTCTGAAGGAACATCAAACCTCATTGACACAGAGGGAGTCACAAAAGATAAAGTAGCACCGGGATCTAACATGGCATACGCATCATGAAGAAAAAATTTTAACATATTGGTGACTACATCTGGAGAGATCTCTTGGTCACCTCGGGATTGGAGAGCATAGAAGCGGTTTTGCTTGGGAGCATCAGAATTTGAACCGCTAGGAGGAGCTTGATTTCCCTCTCTTCCCTTAACCTTGAGCATCGGAAAATCTCTCATCTTGTGGCCACTTATGCCACAGCCATAGCCATAGCAACCATATGTGTCGGCTAGGCACTTACCATCATGTTTCTTCCCACACTTCACAGAAGTAGATCGAGGCAAAGAAGAATCACCTCCATTTTGTCCTTGAGGTTTTGGGTTAGACACCCTATATTTATTAAACTTAGGAGGAGCTTTAGAGGAATCTTGACTGGAAAATCTTTTTCAAAATCTAGATCGACCTTATCCATCGGACTTTGCATTAGTGAAATTTCCATCACTGTACCTAGCCCATTTTACCTCCCTAGAATTTTCCTTGAGTTTCTCCTCCTCAATTTGTTGTGCATGAACCATAAGATGAGAGATGTCCATGTCACCAATGAGCTTGGCGGTGCGCCACTCTTTAACCACCATGTCGAATATACTGGTCACAAACTTATTCATCTTAGCCCAAGAATCCACAACCATTGTTGGAGCATACTAGACAATTGAGTGAACTTTAGGGAATACTATTTCACACTCATACTTCCTTGATGAAGGTTAATGAACTCTTGCACCTTTGCTTCCCTCATCTGTAGGGGAAAGAACCTATCAAGAAATGCTGATTTAAACACCTCCCAATCTACAGGACCTGCTCCTACCAGCCTTGCCTCTTTCCATTGGTCATACCACACTTGAGCAGCCCCTTTCAATTAGTAAGCGGCCAACTCCGCCTTCTCTACCGGAGTCACCCCAATGATAGCAAGTACCTTATAGACCTCATCAACAAACTCTTGGGGATCTTCCTCAAATTTGGGGC
>JAJOOF010001417.1:0-30709 GCA_029582545.1 Solanum lignicaule | reverse complement strand
ATGAGTAAATTGAGTCTTGTGTAGCAATGTTCGAGACATCCTTTTTGAACTGCCAAACTTGAGTTTTACTTGAGGACAAGCAAAAGTTTAAGTTGGGGGTGTTGATGAGTCCACAATTTGGACTCATTTAGGTCTTCATTTTAATAGATTTAGTGTCCGTAAATGCATATTTTCTTTCAATAACTGATGTAAATCCTTAAGTTTCAGGTATTTCGAGTTTGTGGCAAAGCATGGACACTACTTGTCAAAAAGGAACAAAACGGCTAAAAAGACGAAGAAAAGAAGGCTTGAGGATCGCCTAATGCATTCAGCGAGTCGTCGAATGGCCTTTACCTTGCCCAAAGTTTGAGTGTGTTGAGCCCTGAAGGAAAAGATCAAGTCATCGATGAAAAAGAGTAGTCGGCGTGTCACCGAACAGTTCCGCGAGGTAGTACTATACGCCAACTATCTAGAACGCGAAGATGCTGAAGGCAAGAGCTGAAAGGCGATGAAGTAGACCAAAGGGCGGATCGTCGAGTGCATCGGTGATCCCGACTAACTGCGCTGAGTGATCCTTCGCAGCACAAATTTTTGAAAATTATAAATACTCATTTAATTCTGTAGTTTAGTATCAAGTTGTAGAGAATATTTTTAGTTTTTTAGTTCTTAGTGTTTTTGGGAGATATTGTTCTTGAGCTTGAGGTTTTGAAGGTTTTTAACTCCAAGAAATTGGAAGTCGGTATCCAAGAATCTTCATTCTAGACTCGTTTGAAGCGAATATAAATCATACCCAGATGATGTTACTTCGATTTGGTATCATGTTCTTCCTTTTTCTATGTCTAGTTAAAACCCCAATTCTTGGGGTGTGATTTTGTGAATATGGGTTAAATTTCCTGTTGGGTATTGCTTATTGTTAGTCAATTTGTTGTTTAAATGTGATTTCATTTAGTAGTTGTGTTTGAACTTAATGGGATTGTAGTTGGAAATACGATTTCATCTTAGTGTTTTTGGCTTGCTCGAGAGAGAGGTTTTAAAACTAAGACTGCTAAATTGATAGCCGGTGGTTATTGGGTCAACATGGGTTCAGTTCGAGAGAGTGAATCCTAGGCTTTTTCCCACATATTCAGCTAGAGAGAGTGAATGGGCTAAGGCGGAGGCTGTGCTTAAATGCAGAAACTCAGTGTTCGAGAGAATTCGAGTTGATTTGGGGTAAGTTGCTCTAGTGAGAATTTACCCCCACTAAAGTCTAGCCTAGTTACAAATGTTCAGCAATTGACTATCAATAGCATTTACCCGATTATGTATTTTGTCCCGTATTCCTATCACATCCCAAGAATCCTGTCTCCATATACTCGCATCTGTGTATTTTCGTTGTTTTAGTTGTTAATCGACTACAAACCCCCCTTTGATAATTGACATTCGTGTCAACTCCTTAATTTATTATGTTTTTACTCGATAATTCTTTTAACTATGGTTAACTCTAGCGTATTCAAGTTTAACTCTAAATTCTTAGAAATCGCTTCATTGGGACTCGACCCCAACCCATTCGGTTGGGTTATATTACTATTGTATGATCGTAGATACTTGAATTGGAAGTTGTGTCTTGATTACGCAAACATCACTCACTGAAGTTGATCCTTCCCAACTTTCGGTAGACCATTTTCTTTTTGTCGTGATAGGTTCAAAAGGTATAGCTGACTGAATTCCTTTCTTGCTTTCTTTACTTTGATCCTGCTTCTTGATATCTCTACATGGAAGAATGGTTCTATTTCCATCTTCTATAATGTTTCTTGTCTCAGATCGTCTTGAAAGGGGGCAACACATCCAAACAACTGGTATTTTAATATGGGTATTTCGACAAGGCCATCCATAAAAGCAGAAATGTATTCACAAGTACGCTGGATACACTTGTATATGCATTTAACTTCTGCTTTCCCAACAGCCCTTGCAGCATTTTGAGAACGATTAGTGAAATCCTCAACCTGTAAAGACCACGATAAGCCTAATATACATCACTTCAAAGATTACTTAGCAAAGAGGACATCAATAAGTGAAAGATAACTACACTGATGCAGCAAACTTTGGAGTCCCAAGTTTTAGATAGTCAAGATGCTTCATAGGTACTTGCACATAGTCCTTTGGCCCATAGCTTCTCAACCGAAAATAACTGCAATGAAATTATACCGTAAAGAGCCAGAAAACTAAATGTTTGCCAGGGAATGGGAGTCTCTTTAAGATGAGGCCAGATTTGCTAGATTCACAGTACCTTGATTAACAACGCAACTACCAACTCAACCACCAACTCTTTGTTTCTCTTCCCATTGCTCACAAACTTATGCAACGACTTTGCCACTACATCTGGATCAGTGCCATCTAGAACATTTACAAGCCAAGAAATATTACTGAGCTAGTCAAAACAAAAACTCTCATGAAAAAACTAAAGAAAAGAGAAAAGTGCCAAAACTAAAACAAGGAAACAAGTGCTAAAACAAGAACTGCCAAGTTATGTATAAGAAAAAAGAATTATGAGTATGTATCACTGCAGAGTCGAGTCACTTCGTACCTTCCTAGCCATCTATTTCAATCGTGCCAGTTGGAGGAAAGCCGGTTTACAGCCTCACAACTAAAAGATTTTCCATACTCATCCAGTTTTGATGCTTAGGGTCCTATATATTTCTTCAGAAGAAGTACTTCACAACACTCTGTACTGATACTAAAATAAGTATATCCCTTCCTTAAGGCGTTCGATAACTTAAAAAGTAAAGGTTCATAGTTACCTTTTAATATGGCAGTATTGGAGGATTTCCTGTCTGTGAAGTTTATGACACCAAAAGAAAGAAAAAAATAGATTACTAACTAAACAACTACATTAATAGCCCTCTAGAAAGAAAATACACACATACAAAACAAATAAGCTAAAAGGCATTTCAAAAACATTGAAATTCATTTATAATAAGCTATGGCCTTACTAAAAAGCATGGTCTTTTGTTTTTTATGGACAAAAATGGTTAAATACAGCAACAAGTACTTTACAAGAACAGCACCGTTGTCCCCTTGTACAAGAGGGTGCTTTACAAAAGGTGCACCAAACCAACTTTTTCTTTCTCCTTTTTTCTTGTGAAAAGGCAAAGTAAATTTCATTAAGTAGTACCAAGAAGGTACTGCAAGTCTGCAAAAGTACAATAAGTAAATTTCTCTTACGTTTGGTTTTTTATAAGTTAAAACAATACAAACTTGGTGTTTGAAGAATACTGTAACAAACTGGGCATTTTATTGTGCTTACAATAGCCTCCTTAGAGGATACTGTTGATAGCATATTATGCACATTTCACGAGAGTCAATTATCTTCTAATAAGGCAAATACATTATTCATAACTATAATCGGTAAAAAATGTAAGTTGGGTAAAGTCATGTAAAGTATTAAATCACCAGAAACTCCTACGCTAGCAGCCTGATTAGCCAAGATAACAAAACATTCAGCTGAAGGCACAATCCGTATTGACTCAATGTGATTAGCATGCAAGTTGCATAATATGTAATCAAGAATCAAAGAGAAAGATGAAAACAAAGAAATAACTTGTACTTGGCTCATACTAGCAAATGAAAAGCAACCAAAAGTATTACAGATAATGAGTTCAAAGTTTTGTCTTTTGAGCTATTGATATTATGTGTGTTTGCCCAAGCTTTCATCTGCAAAATGAAGAGATCATATAACAATTGATATCTATCAGCATATGAATAAGAACAACTCAACCTTGCCTCCAAAGGAGAGGGTGGGGGGTAGATTGGAAAAAAATGTACTAGTACTTCTTGTCTAAGCAACAACTTTGATTTTCATCTTTCTTCTTTTCCTAACTTATGTGTCAATTGGAAGTAACATGCATTCAACGTACTACAGAAGTCACATGGCCTTTCTAAACTTTAAAATTGCAGCCTACTATTCATAAATATTCAGAAAATTATTCTTCACAGAAATAGCTGTCAGTTTCCTCCAAGTAAATATATAACTAGTAAAGAATATAAGGAGATGACAGGCTTATGATCATAGCGTAAGCAATATATTTCTGATAATCTTAACCATCTAGCTACATCAAATTAGATACAATTAAAGTTCCACACCTTTCACTATATGTCAATTTACACAATGATACTAATTTTAGTTAGTGTTAAATTTTCAGCCCACCACATCTACCCTCTTTCCCTCGAATCTTCACAGAGGTGATGCAGGAACAATCTACAGGAAGAATCTGTAGAATCTTCCCCTTTAGTTAAGAATGTTTATTGTAGAAAAGTGTCCATAATAAATAAAAGAAATATTTTGGTGATTTCCGCAGCACAAAAGAGAGATCATGCAATGATCAAATAAGCTATGGAAACTACATCGCTGACCCTTCATCAACATAACTTGACTTAGTTTTTTCCTTCCTCTAACTGAATATCTCTCTTAAATAAATAGTCATGGATGATCACATAACCTAATAGTTTCTTTGTTAAGGCTATAGATATAGATAAAATATTTTATACTTCCTCAATGTCTAGAGTAAGTAGGATTCAGTGTCGTTTACATGTTTTACAAGTTAAGATGACTCGAAAGGAAAAAAAAACATTCAATTTTTTTTAAATAGTTAAAAGAAACTTATCTCCTTAGTTTATTTTTTTTGTCAATCTATGTTCTACAAAGATGCAAGTCTTTGTGGCATAACTAATTGATGCACCTTCCGAGTTTACTTCCTTTCAATTTGAAATTTTATTTTATGTTGCCAACAAAGGCTATTGGCTCCTTTTGTTTCTTTTTTTTCCTTCTCTTTAATCTTCCACTTCCATTGTCCCTTGTGATCACACGCCATGTCTTTTTGGCTTCCAAAATAGAAGGCATTTAACCTGTGAACTTCCTTTTACTTGCTGTGCATTGTATATCTCATGGGGCATATGATGAGAATTTTCATTCTGATTGTACTTCAAGTGAAGCTAGAGAAAGCGATATAATTTCAAGAAATACAGCCCTGTGGTATTGCTATGATGCATCCAGGAATCAAATAAGAGGCCTTTCAAACTATTGAACAACTGTGCGTATTGCAAACATACAAGAGATTGCAAAATCTTACATAAAAGCTTTCATCAAGTGAACATATCGTGTGTATTACCTTAGATTTTGAAACTCTATCCCTGTTTTCAACTGATATATCACACTTGATTCTTGTACTACAATCAACAACTTTAAGAATAGGTACCTTGGCAGTTGTTATTGGATGAACACTAGAAACATGCCCACATCCTGAAGCATGGAAAACCACAGATGAAAAAGACAAAACACACTAAATCCTTACAGTGAAAAATAAAATGCTAAATGGAGTAAATATATGCAATAAATTCATATAGTCACAAACAAACAAACAAAACATGAGGAGACACTCTACAAATTTCCAGTTTTGTGGATTTTCACATTTCCTAGTCTATTTTTCTACTTTTCTTACGATATTAAGGTACTTCTAATAATTAAAGAATAAAATTACATGTAGTATAGATATCTCTTGCATTCCCTCATTGCTATAGCCTTATGATATACATCTTTCTTCACCACTTGGTTGTCTCCCATCGAAATTTCACCTTCTTTTTTTTCCTTCTTTTTTATGGGACAAGTGCCATTGAACTTTCCCTTCCAACAAAATTATGATTGGATGCATATATGAGGGAAGGGGATAAAATATCCATCAATTAGCAAATGTACAAATTTTAAAAAAAATGCAGATGAAGTTTACCAGACATCTATAAGATATACAGTTGTTTCCTTCCTTTTTTTGACATCTCCTTTCTTCTTCTTTTATCTCCTTTAGGTTCTAACTAAGCAAACAGATATTTTATTTGAAAAATCTTCAGTATGTCCAATTTGCAGCAGAATTACAGAGAGCCTCATTAGTACTTCTATGTGTTGACTATATTAAGAATCAAGATCCTTCTACACTTTGTGTTTTCTTATCAATGCAATTTATTTCTTGTTTTTCACTATTTTCTACTACATTTACCTGCTACATTGCAAACAGAATTGTGGACGGTATTCCATTCTAAGTTGCATGGAGACTTTGCACTTCCAATGCTGCACCTGGGTCGGATCCTCTAAAATTACACTAATTTTGTAGAATCTGAGACACACTTGTTGAGATTTTTGAAGAGTTCGAGCAACATAGATTCCAGTGAAAAAAATAAGAAAACCAGGTATCTTTAAAAAAAATTGCACGTGACATTTGCCTTAATGGAAATAAACATTCCCTCATTTATTTAGTTGGTTCTACTAATGGAAATAGTCATTTCTTTGAACTGGCAACAAAATCTTTACCAGAGCAGTAAATCTACTTCGTTTAAAATTCGATAAACTCTTCAAAGTAACATGTATTACATTTTTTGTTAGGATGTGGAGGCAGTAATCCATGAACTAAAGACAGTATCAAGGAAAAAAAGGAATTAACTCAATGATTTACTTTGAAGTGCGTATAATGTCTGTAATACCTCGTATTTGAAAATAGACTAAAATGCAGATTTTCAGAAGTTGCAGGTGCAACCCACGGTTGCCACCCACGGACCGTAAGGCGACCCACGGTCCGTTCTAGTGGTCCTTGGATCACCATCTACAATCCTACCCAGAAAGGCCCAGAAAAATAACCCTAGTCCTGACCCACGCTAGGACCTACGAACCGTAGGTCAGACTACGGTCTGTGGTCCAGGGCCGTAGGTCGGACCGCAGATTTCAACACCCCGAACCCCATCAACGGTTGACCAGAATGGATCGTCGGTCCCGTCCGTCAGTGACCCCGACAATAATTTATTTAGGGGTCTTTTGGTCTTTTCCTCATGCGTTGGACCCCTAAGTTACGTCGTTTAACCCCTAAACTACATAGTTTTGGTCACTTTTAGCCTAGAAACTAAACTAGAATCTACCCTAAGCAAATCACTCACCAAAAACTTAAACAAATTAGAACGCAGAAGGAGAAAGAGTAGACCAAGCCCTAGTCCAAGAACGCAACAGGTTTTCATCAGTTTCAGCCCCGAAATCAAAAGATTTCTCTATGGAATTCGTCACCATATATGTGGGATTTCACTAGTGGGTTCTTTTCACCCATTAGGTCCCTAGAATTCGGTTAGATTCTTGATTCCCTTAATATTATCTAGACCTAAGGTTTTTAGAATCTAAGCAGATCACTATGAATTAGTTTGTTTAATGTTCCTAATCAAATTTTCATGATTTTAGTATGGTTTTGCGTAGATACCTTCATAAATTCAGAACTCTAGCTATGTAGTTCTTTTAGTTCATGAATTGCATATGCTAGGCCAGATATTTCAGTTATGCATGCCTCGAATTTAAATGTTTCATTATCAGCATATTATTATTGCATTTTTAGTTAGCCTGTAGGTACTTTGATCTATCCAGTACTGCAGCATTTCGGTCATAAAATGTTAAATACCTAATCAATTAGGAGAAGCTTAATATCTAGTAGACTAGGGTCAGTCACCATCAAGACCAAAAACTACATGCCCCGTAGGTTGTAAGTCCCCTCTGTGGCATCATTTTAGTGATCACGCCAGCATGCCTCTATACATATGTTGGTTATTAGTAGCTCCCATTGTTAAGTCAGATTTTATTGCATTCACCACGTTATTAGTACAGATTAGTATTCAGTCTCAGCATGCCATAAACTTGGTCGTTGCATTCAGTTTAGTTGTGTATAGTATATTCAGTATCCTTATCATGTTTAGATTATATCATTGCTTTATTGCTTGTTCAGTTATGTTATTGTTCAACTTTATTCTATCCTGCATGCTCAGTACCTTTCAAGTTCTGATGCATACTCTGTGCTACCTCTTCTCGTGATGTAGGTTCAGGTCCTCAGCTGTCAGTTCACGTATAGATCGTTTCCCGATCTTCAGTTTAGCAACATCAGAGGTGAGTCCTCATTCTTTGAGGATAGTTGACATGCTATCTTCCCATTTTGGTCTTTAGTTTTTAGTCTTTGCTAGATTTAGCTGGGGCATGTCCCAACACTTCTACACAGTTTAGAGGCTTATTTTAGACATAGTTAGATTCAGCTATAGTGTTAGAGTTTGACTTTTCATTTGTATTACAACTTTCAGTTTTCACTTATTCAGATAGTATATGGGTATTTCCCTATCATTTCAGATTAATCATAAGATTTAGCTTCCGCACAGTATTTATTTATTCAGATTGCTTTAGTACGCTTATGATATGCCAGCAGGGTTAGCTTGGGGTCACTCGTGATCTTAGGTCCCGTGTCCGCGTCCAGAGGGGCAGCCTCGGTGCGTGACAAACTTGGTATCAGAGCATTAGGTTTAAGAGTCCTAGGATGTCTTAAAAGCCACACTAAGTAGAGTCCTTTTCATGGATGTGAAGTGCACCACATCTAATGAGAGGGTGGCTACAAGGTTTTTTAGGAAAAACTTCATTTCCTTGTTACTCTTATCATTGGTGAGGTACGATCCAACTTTTCGTTCTAATCCTTCATTGTGAGTTTCAGATCATGCCTCATCGTAGAGCCTATAGAAGGAATATGAATGCCAAGGATGCAAACGCAACTCCTCAATTCCCAGATCAGGAAGTTTTGAATGCTGAATTTTGGAACGCTATCCAGATGTTGGCTTAGAGTGTGATCGACTAGAACAATCAGCAGGTTCCAGTTCTGACAAATCTAATGTTAGGTCAGCTGTAGCAAGAGTTTGGGATTTTCTTAGGATGAATCCGCCTGAGTTCTTAGGATCGCATATTGGTAAGGATCCCCAAAACTTCATTTATGAGGTCAAGATGATCTTTGGAGTGATGCAGGAAACTGGGAATGATCAGGTTGAGTTGTCATCTTACCTGCTTAAGGATGTAGCTCATATCTAGTATACTCAGTGGAAAGAGAACATCGATACATATGTAGCTCCTATCACTTAGGAATGCTTTAGTGAGACCTTTCTGGATAGGTTATTCCCAAGAGAGTTGAGGGAGGCCAAAACTCAAGAATTTATGAATTTGAGGCAGGGTTCTATGACAGTTCAAGAGTATGGTCTCAAGTTCCCCCAACTCTCCAAGTATGCTCCTCACATGGTGGCTGATTCCAATGCTCAAATGAACATGTTCATGTATGGGGTATTTGATCTAGTGAAAACATAGTGTAGGAATGCTATGTTGCTGGAAAATATAAACATCTCTAGGCTCATGACTTATTCTTAGTAGGTTGAGGGAGACAAGCTTATGGAACAGGCTAAGGAGAATAAGAAGGCTAGAACAAGAACAGGCACCTATGAATATTCTCAATAGAAATCAGGTGGAGGAAATCGCTCGCAGTTCAAGTAAATGTCTTCAGCTACAGTACCTTCATCAGCTAGTGTTCCATCCTTCAAGTTCCAAAATGATCAAAAAGGTAGGGCATGAGGCTCTAAATCTCAGGGGAGTGTTTCAGGCACCAGAACCTACCCAAATTGTCTAAAGTGTGGTAAGAACCATTAGGGCTAGTATCTTGCAGTAAAGGAATGATGCTTTGGGTTTGGTCAGTCTTGTCACATGTTGAAAGATTGTCTTTCTAAATAGGGCCAATGAGGTAGCAATGGTAGAGCTCAGTCCACAACTTCAGCAGCACCAGCAGGTCGCCCGACTCAGCAGGGTAACTCATCTGGTACAGGTGGCGGTCAATGCCAAAATAGGTTGTATGCTCTCCAGGCTCGCCACAATCAGGAAGATTCTTTTGATGTAGTCACGAGTACATTATGAGTTTTTTATATAGATGTTTATTCATTGTTAGACCCAGGGGCTACGCTTTCCTTTGTAACACCTTATATAGCAGTCAACTTCAGTTTTAGTCCAGAAACTGTCTTAGAACCCTTCTCAGTCTCTACTCCAGTCGGTGACCCAATCATAGCTAGACGTGTATAGAGAAATTGCCCTGTCATAGTCTCTCATAAAGTCACCTCAGCACATCTTGTAGAACTAGAAATAGTAGACTTCAATATCATTCTAGGCTTGGATTGGTAACATTCTTCGGTCGATTGTAGAACTAGGATTGTTCATTTTCACTTTCAAGACGAACTAATCCTAGAATGGAAGGGTAGTAGCTTAGCGCCTATGGGTCGATTCATTTCATATCTTATGGGCAGAAAGATGATTTCTAAGAGGGTATCTCTATCATCTAGTTTAGGTTAAGGATTCAAGTTCTGAAACCCCAACTCTTGAGTCAGTTCCAATAGTTAATGAGTTCCCATAAGTGTTTCCAGAAGATCTTCCCAGAGTTCCTCCCAAAAGGGAAATCAACTTTGGAATTGATCTCCTTCTAAATACCTAGCTTATTTCTATTCCTCCTTACATAATGGCTCCAGCCGAGCTTAAGGAATTGAATGAAGAGTTGAAAGACCTTCTAAATAAGGGCTTCATCAGACATAGTATTTCCCCATAGGGTGAACCAGAATTGTTCATGAAAAATAAAGATGGTTCTCTCAGAATGTGCATCGATTATATACAGTTGAAGAAGGTCACAATTAAGAATAAGTACCTTATCCCCTGGATAGATGATTTGTTTGACCAACTTTAGGGTGCTAGTTATTTCTCGAAGATAGACCTCAGATCCGGTTATCATCAGCTTAGAGTAAAAGGTATTGACATCCCAAAAACAACCTATAAAACTCGGTATGGTCATTATGAATTTGTAGTTATGTCATTTAGACTAACCAATGCTCCTATAGCTTTCATGGATTTGATGAACATGGTGTTCAAGCAGTATTTGGACTTGTTCGTTATTGTCTTTATTGATAATATCCTCATTTACTCTAGGAATGAGGAAGAACATGTGAATCATTTGAGGGTTGTCCTGCAAACTCTCAAGGATGGCCCTACGTTTAGCAAGTGTGAATTTTGGTTGCAATCTGTTGCTTTCCTTGGGCATATTGTATCTAGTGAAGGGATTTGAGTAGATTCTCAGAAAATAGAAGGAGTGAAACAATGGCCCAGACCTACCTCTCCTATAGATATCAGCAATTTCTTGGGTTTGGTTGGCTATTACAGAAGGTTCGTGGAAGGATTTTCATCCATAACCTCTCCAATGACTAAGTTGACGCAGAAGAAGGTTAAGTTTCAGTGGTCATATGATTGTGAGAAGAGCTTCGCAAAACTGAAAACTAGGTTGACTACAACTACTATTTTGACTCTACCAGAGGGTTCAGACGCTTATGTTATCTACTATAATGCATCCAGAGTCAGCCTAGGTTGTGTGTTGATGCAGCAAGGTAAGGTCATAACTTATTCTTCTAGACAACTTAAGGTACATAAGAAGAGCTATCCGACTCATGACCTCGAGCTAGCAGCAGTGATGTTTGCACTTATGATTTTGAGACATTTGTTGTATGGTGTTCACGTAGATGTGTTCACAGATCATAAGAGCCTTCAATATGTCTTCACCAAGAAATAGTTGAATCTTCACAAGAGGAGATGGATTGAGTTCCTCAAGGATGACGATATGAGTGTGCATTACCATCCTCGTAATGCCAATGTAGTAGCAGATGCCCTTAGAAAACTGTCTATGGGTAGTGTAGCACATGTGGAGGAAGAAAGAAAAGATCTAGTAAGGGATGTTCACAGACTGGCTAGCTTAGGAGTTCGTCTTATGAGCATATCAGATAGTGGTATAATAGTTTAAAATAGGTCAGAATCTTCATCGGTAGTGGAGGTTAAAGAAAAGAAAGACAGTGATTCGATACTACTTCAACTAAAGGTTGCAGTCTATCAGCAGAGAATTGAGGTTTTCTCCGAAGGGGGAGATGGTGTGGTCCGCTATCAGGGTCGATTATGTGTTCCTAAGGTGGTTGAGTTGAGACAACAGATTCTTGCAGAAGCTTATAATTCTAGATATTCTATTCATCCAGGTTCCACTAAGATGTACCGCGATCTGCGGGAAGTCTTTTGGTGGAATGGTATGAAAAGGGATATAGCAGATTTAGTGGCGAAGTGCCCCCAATTTTTCAGAAAGTCAAGGTAGAACATCATAAACCAGGAGGTATGACTCAAGATATCAACATTCCTACTTGGAAATGCGAAGTGATCAACATGGACTTCATCATAGGTTTACCTCATACTCACAGATAGCGTGACTCCATTTGGGTGATTGTTGACAGAGTTACTAAGTCTGCACACTTTTTAGCTGTCAAGACTACAGATTCGCTAGAGGACTAAGCCAAGCTTTAAATTAATGAGATAGTCAGGTTGCATTGGGTTCCTTTGTCTATTATCTCGCATAGAGCTCATCAGTTTACCTCTCATTTCTGGAAGTCATTTCAGAAAGGTCTTGGTACTCAGGTTAATCTTAGCACAACATTTTATCCGTAGAAAGATGGCAGGAAGAGCGTACCATTCAGACCTTAGAAGACCTGTTGAGAGCTTGCGTGATCAATTTCAAGGGTAGTTTGGATGATCACCTTCCTCTCATAGAGTTCGCCTACAATAATAGTTATTATTCCAGCATTCAAATGGCCCCTTATGAGACATTATATAGGCGTAGATGTAGATCTCCAGTTGGTTGGTTTGAGGTAGTTGAAGCAACCTTTATAGGGCCAGATTCAGTTCATGATGCTATGGAGAAAGTGCAACTCATTAGAGATAGACTTAAGACAGCCTAGAGTCACCAGAAATCCTATGCAAATGTAAGGAAAAGGGAACTACGGTTCCAAGTTGATGACTAGGTTTTCTGAAAGTGTCACCTAGGAAAGGGGTGATGAGATTTGGCAAGAAAGGGAAGCTCAGTCCTAGATATGTAGGCCCTTACAAGATCTTGAAAATGTTGGTATAGTGGCTTATGAGTTAGAGTAGCCAACAAAACTAACAGCAGTGCATCTGGTTTTTCACATTTCATTGTTGAAGAAATGTGTGGGTGATCCAGCGTCTATTGTGCCTTTAGAAAGTGTGGTTGTGAAGGATAGTCTTACTTATAAAGAGGTACTAGTTGAGATTCTTGATAGTCAGGTTCGAAGGTTAAGGAACAAAGAAGTCGCTTCAATCAAGGTTTTGTGGAGGAGTCAATCTGTAGAGGGAGCTATTGGGGAAGCAGAAGAACCCATGAAGGACAAGTATCCTCACGTCTTTCCTTTCGATTTCATTCCAGCTTGAGGTAATAGTTCCTCTTCAGTTTTTCAGTCATTCATGCACAGTTTTAGTTTTAGCATCATGTTCCTTCAGTTATATTTTCATGTTGTTGGAACTTAGTTAAGTCAGAAATCAGTTTCCAGTGTTTAGTAGTAGGGGATGCAGCTCTCTCCCTACATTTCAACTAGTTTAGTCTTCATTCGAGGAGGAATCTTTCCGAGGGGGAGATAATGTAACACCCCGTATTCGAAAACAGACCAAAATGCAGATATTCAGAAGTTGCAAGTGCAACCCACAATTGCCACCCACCGACCCTAGGGTGACCCATGGTCCATTCTGGTGGTCCGTGGACCACCATGTGGAACCCTCCTCAGAAAGGCCCAGAAATATAACCTAAGTCCTGACCCACGCCATGACTTACAGACCGTTAGACCACGGTCTGTGGTCCACTACCGTAGGTCGGTCCCATATTTCAACTCCCAGAACCCCATCGACTATTGATCAGAATGGACTGTCAGTCCATCCACGGTCCGTAGGTCCCGTCCGTCGGGACCGAAATAACAGTTAAGTTAGGGGTCTTTTGATCTTTTCCTTATGCGTTGAACCCCTAAGCTACATCGTTTAACCCTAAACTACGTAGTTATGGTTAGTTTTAGCATAGTAACTTAACTAGAATCTACCCTAAGAAAATCATTCACCAAAAACTTAGAAAAATTAAAACGTTGAAAGAAAAAGAGTCTGCCAAACCCTAGTCCAAGAAAGCAGTAGGTTTTCATCAGTTTCAGCCCCGAAATCGAATGATTTCTTTGTGGAATTCATAACCAGGTATGTGGGATTTCACTAGTGGGTTCCTTTCGCCCATTAGGTCCCTAAAATTAAGTAGATTCTTGATTCCCTTAATATTATCTAGACCTAGGGTGTCTAGAATTTCAGCAGATCATTATGAATAAGTTAGTTTAAAGTTCCTAATCGGATTATCATGATTTTAGTATGCTTTTGCATAGATACCTTCATAAATTTAGAACCCTAGCTATGTAGTTCTTTTAGTTCATGAAGTACACATGCTAGGCTAGATATTTCAGTTATGCATGCCTCATATTTAAATGTTTCATTATCAACATATGAATGTTGCATTTTTCAGTTAGCCTGTCAGTATTTTGAGCTATCCAGTATTGCAATATTTCAGTAATAAAATGTTAATTACCTAATCAATTGGGAGAATCTTAATACCAACTGGACTAGGGTCAGTCACCCTCAAGTCCCAGTACTACGTGCCTCGTAGGTTGTAAGTCCCCTCCATGGGTATCAATTTAGTGATCACGCCAGCATGCCTCTATACCTCTGGTAGGGTATATTGGGTCCTCTCGATGAGGAGTATACATCGGACTCCACATTTAGCTCATGTGGTTTTATGTTGGTTATAAGTAGCTCCCTAGTTCAGTTAGATGTTATTGCATTGACCACACTATCAATACAGTTCAATAATCAGTCTCAACATGTCATAAACTTGGTCATTGCATTCAGTTTAGTCATGTATAGTACTTTGAGTATCCTTATCATGTTCAGATTATATCATTGATTTATTGCTTGTTCAGTTATGTATTGTTCAACTTTATTCTATCATACATGCTCAGTGCCTTTCAATTATTGATGCATACTGTACGCTACATCTTCTCGTGATATAGGTTTAGGTCCTCAGTTGTCAGATCACGTATAGATCGGGTCCCGATCTTCAGTTCAGTAGCATCAGTGGTGAGTCCTCATTCTTGGAGGACAATTCACATGTTATCTTTCCATTTTAGTCTTTAGTTTTCAGTTTTTGGTAGATTTAGCTGGGCCATGTCCCAGCACTTCTAGTCAGTTTAGAAGCTTATTTCAGACATAGTTAGATGCAGTTATAGTTTTAGAGTTTGACTTTTCATTTGTATTCAAACTCTATTAGTTTTCATTTATTCAGATAGTATATAGGTATTTCCCCATCATTTCAGATTATTCATATGATTTAGCTTCCGCACTGAATTTATTGAATCAATTTGCTTTAGTATGCTTATTATATGTCAGTAGGGTTAGCTTGGGGTCACTCGTGATTCTAGGACCCGTGTTCGCGTCCGGGGGGTAGCCTCGGGGTGTGAAAATTTCAGGACTGAGACTTTCATGATTGACACCTACACTAACCCTCCGGTGGAAGAACCATCATTCATTTATATTCATTCGCATTTAAGGTGATCAATAGTGCAACATTTGCATACATACATGAATTAGAATGAAGCAAATACTAACATACATCACACAAATATGAAATCAAACAATCACCAACCTCGAAAAAAACTTGAATCCTCCTAAGAAACTTGATTCTTCCCTTTCCAGATTCTTTTCGCTTGTTATAGGTCTACACACAACAAATTAATGCATGGATCAATAAACGAGGCCTAATTACCCTGATTAAAATCAAAATTATCAACCCTAGGCCAAACCCAAGATCCCAAGATCCCAATATCCAACTTTGGGATTTTTCCAATATTAGTTTTCATGTCAAACCCCCCCCCCCCCATTGACAATTGCCCATAAATCTATGTTCTACATATCGAAAAATAGATTAGGGGAGTAAAATTCTTACCTTTACCAACATAAATAGTGCAAAACTATCAAGAAATCGCCTTGGGTCGTCTTCTTGCTCTCAAGAATGAAACTTGCAGAAAATAACATTTTTGGGGTTTAATTTCGACTTAATTCACGATTGGTCCGCCTTAGCGTGACCCAACCCGCCACAGCGACTCTGCCCTACCAGCCCCGCCCTAGCGGGAATAATACCGACCTGGAAGCCTGCACGGAAACAGAGAGTCCAAAGTTGAGTTTCATACCCCCATTTCACAACACACCTTAAAACCATGACATTTAGAAACTACCCGTTCGCGCTAAGATCAGTTTCGGGAGTTCTGCTTGCCCGAATTTGATCCTGTAAAGTCATACGGGTTCCTTAACATCTTAGTTATCTTTTTATGTGATCAAAATAATAATTAGACCTCTTATTCATTACCGGATTTCCTTGACCTCTCATGACTCTGATTTAATCCAAATCTGGACTAGGATAGGAATTTCTGAGTTACTACAAAAAAGTTTTTCGACCCAAAATTTTTGTGACGACTCTCATCACATAGTTTCACCAAAGTACAATATGACTTCTCATATTATCGCATTCTAACTTCTACGAGTGACCACGATTATATACTTTTTTTAAAAAAATATCAAAAAATTAACCAAAGTGTACTAATGTTCAAAGGAAGGAGAAACTTGTTCAACCCTGTATTACAACAATATCAACATACTACATATAGTAGATATTCAGGGGAAGGAGAAGATTTTTTCAACTTTTATCACAGCGACAACATAGGTAATACTAAATTCAGCAAACATGAAGAATAGGGAAGCATCATCTTGATTCGTGCAGTCGACAGAGGATGGAATAATTGATCTTTAACATCAGCTTTCCACTTCCTAAAATATCAAAAGTACATAACAGTCAACAAAGCACCTAAGTGATATTTCACATGATTAATAGTAAAAAAAATTTAGATGTGAGCAAAAAGGAAACTCGGCAAAACCAAATATTACTCAAGTTGCTCACACTGGGCTGCAAGTGTTCGATAAGGATGAAGATCTAGAAGTCGGATCCTTCCTAATCTAAATTTTAACATTCGGGGATACAGATCCAAGTATCAACATGGGTGCCAATAAAAAAAAATAACCGAAAATTGATATTGGTACAAATTTTATAACACAACTCATTAAACAAAACAATTGACAAATAAAAAGGTGATGGTCCAAACTAATAACAGCTTGACATACCTAGCGATATTGATTTGTGATTATGCGAGAGAGCTGCTATGTTAAGCCAACCAATGATGGGCGAGTTACCCCATCTACTCAAGGCCTGCAGCTTTGATTTGTCCCAATCATCTTATTGCTCCCACTTAGATTACAAGATCACACTACTGAGCTCAGCGATATACAATGTTTGTTGAGTTCTTATAAATGTTTATATTCGTCTTCTGCCACCGCTGTGGGACAAAGACACACTAATTTCTACAATGAATGTTTTGGCATGTGCAATGATAAGCCTAGCAAGTCAAAATTGCATATGCTAAAACATACGATATAGGATTTAGTGTGTCTTTTCCCACACCGGTGGCAGAAGACGAATACAAACATTTAATAAGAACTCAACAGACACTGTATATCCTTGAGCTCAATAGTTGGCTTGTTTTTCTTTGTCATTCATTAGATAATCAAAGTTATAATCCATAATTACAGAGTCACTAAGTAAAGAACTAACATAGCAGTTCTTAAGAAAGTATTGATATCTGATAAGTCCACAAATTGGACTCATTTAGGGATTTATTTTAATAGAAATATTGTCCTCGAATGCTTATTTTGTCTCAATATCTGATGAAAACTCTTCAGTTTCAGGTATTTGAAGTTATAGTGGAAGCATGGACACTTAAGCGCAAAAAGGAACAAAAAGGCTTAAAAGAACAAAGAAGCTGAAGCATGAGCATCCCCAAGAACCTTTGGCGATTCGCCAAAAGGACAGACTCCGCCCTTTGTTCCAGTATGGGAAGCCCTATAGGAAGAGGATCATAAAGCCGATGAAAGGAGCAGTCGGTGCTTTGCCAAATAGTTCTGCGAAGTAGTACTATACCACCCAATGGTCCAGAACGTGAAGATGTTGTAGGCAAGCACTCAACAGCGATGAGACAGAAGAAGGGCGAGTCGCTGAGTCATTCGGCGGACTCGACTAACTTCGTCGAACTATCTGCCTGCACTAATTTCTGATGGATATAAATATTAAACTTGTTATTAATTTTATAAGTTCCGAACGATTATTATTATTTTCAGAATAGAATAGTACGTTTTTAGATATTTTCTGTCAAGTTTGGAGAGGGTTTTGTGGGAGACTTGAAGAGAGAAGGATTTCATCTTCCCTAAGTTGGAAGTAGGTCTTCTTCATTCTTCTTCCTTTTGCTTAAATCAAGGTTTAATTTCTTATATACATTTGATTTTAGTAACATTTTAGGTGTATTTTTTATTTCTTGATGTGTGGCTTCAAACCCCATTCTTGGGGT
This sequence comes from Solanum lignicaule, assembly GCA_029582545.1. Taxonomy (NCBI): domain Eukaryota; kingdom Viridiplantae; phylum Streptophyta; class Magnoliopsida; order Solanales; family Solanaceae; genus Solanum; species Solanum lignicaule. Next base: position 12,493 of record JAJOOF010001417.1, on the reverse strand, counting down.
ATGATTTAGCAAATATGTGTTGATATTGTTATTGGGTCTTCCTTGCTGATAGGATAGATGTATTTTAATGGAGATTTCACCTAGTGGTTGTGCTTTAATATAATGGGTTTGTAGTTGCAAATACAAAACCACCCATGTGTTTTCGGCTTGCCCGAGAGGGAGGTCGCAAAATCAAAACCACTAGACTAATGGACTAAGGAGTGGGCCGACTTGACGTTCAGCCTGAGAGGGTGAGCCCTAGTCCTATATCTTAACACTCAGCTCGAGAGAGTGAGTAGGGTAAGGTGTAGGCTGGTCTTCATGCGGCAAATGGGTGTCCGAGAGAGGGAACTTATTTCCATCTACAGTTTAGCCTAGTCACTATTATCTTGCAAATTTTCTATTGAAAGCATGTATCCAACGATTTATCTCAACTTGTATTGCGGTTACACCCCAGGAACATTTCTCCATACTTGATTTTCTTGTTAATTTTTGCTATATTTATTACTTGTGACAAAACCCCCAAATTGATATTTGACACTTTTGTGTCACCCCCTTTAATTTACTATGTTTTTAATTGTTAATGTCTTTAGCTACGACTGCTTAGAGCTTAATTTTATTTTTCTATCAATTCTCAAAACCACTCCCTTAGGACACGACCCCAACCTTTAGTTGGGTTACTATACTATCAATGATTGTAGACACTCGTACCGTAGGTTAGTGTCGTTGGTCACGATAAGCATCAAAACGGCGTCGCTGCCGGGGAGTGGTGTTATTTGAATATTTTTAGATTAGTAGAATTTTTGTTCTTCTTAGTTGTAGTTTACTAATTTAATTTTTAGTTTTGTTCTGTTGATTGTGTAAATATTTCAGAAAGCATGAGTGTTAACGGTAGTAACGGGAGCCAAGTGGGCCATCAGGACGATATTGATGACCTCAACGATGTCCAAGATCCCAACATCAATGATCCGCATCTCATGGGAGGTGTCGGAGCCATCCATCTATCTCCAGCAGAGGGAAATGCGGTGTTCCACATAACAAGCACCATGTTGCAACTTTTGCAATTAAAAGGACTTTTCAGTGGATTGGCTCATGAGGATCCACATGAGCATCATTGAAACTTTGTGGATGTGTGTGGACCTTTCTCGTTCAAGAACATCTCTCAAGAATCAGTTCGATTAAGACTATTCCGTTTCTTATTGATGGGTGGAAGCTTGCAAGTGGCTAGCTGAATTACCACGAAATTCAATCAATTCATGGGAGGAGCTGGTCACCTCATTTAATGTGCAATTTTTCCCTCCCTCGAAGATGATGACTCTTCGGGATAACATTCAAAGCTTCAAGCATCTGAATGGAGAGCCATTTCACGAAACCTGGCTCCAGTTTAAGAAATTTGTGCTACAATGCCCGACCCATGGTCTACATGATAATGTGCTCCTTTCATACTTTTACCGGAGTCTAGACTCCGTGAACAAATGTGTAGCTGACCAACTCTCACCCGGAGGCTTAATGCAGTAACCATATGCAGTAGCAGCTCAACTTCTCGATGGGATGATAACCATTAATGTCGTGGTACACTCGCAAAGACCAATTCTCACCGGTCACATTTCAGCTATCCAAGGAGCAGGTTGAAAATGATAATGAGAGAGACCAAAACATGGAAAAAATCATGGGGGCTGGTGCCCGTGGTGTCAATGCTGTTGGAGTCGGGGGTGCGAATCCTGAGGAGATGAAGTTTGAAGCAATGTATGACGAGGAAGTAAATTTCCTAACTAACCAAGGTGGGGGCTACCGTTCAAACTACCCAAGGCAGGGTGGTAATCAAGGATGGGTTAGAGATGAAGGCTGGAAGGATCGAGATCGTGAATAGAGGGACAGTAATCCAAATTGGAAGGATGGGGAGAAGGATAGATATGTGCCTCCCCACGAGTTTCAGAATCCCAAGGATTCGGAAGATGGTAGGTCTGAGGATATGCTCTCACGTATCCTAAACAAAGTTGAAGGGTCAAATAAAATGCTAAAAGGTATGAAAGAAGACGTGTTTACCCTCAGCCAGACTGCGACATCTCATTCAGTTTCAATCAATCAGTTAGAGACCCAAATGGGTCATATCTCGTCTCATCTCAATCCAAGACAACAAGGAGGTTTGCCTAGTGACACTATGGCTAACCCTAAGAGTGAGGTCTAAAGGTTAACTTGCGTCGTGCCGGGACGTTAACTAAGACATTGTTTGGGAGGCAACCCAAAATCATTTACTCGCCCTTTGTTATCTTGATAAAATAATAGTGTGCTGTTTGTACAGATTGAGTAAGGAAAGTGCTTGAAAAGATATATGGAGGCGAGCAACAGTTCAGTTTGGCAGATCGCCAACAAGTTTGGCGTAACCAACCATTCCCACCATTTGACGCAATGCATCTTAAAGGTTGAGTCTGTAAAACTTGGCGGAATATGAATTTTGTCGGCGCATCGCCAATCCAATTGGTGATCGCGATAAAGACAGCCAATGCATTGCTCACATGAACTGAAAACTATGTTACATTCAGTGAGGACATTAGATATTCGATGTTTCACCGAGTGATTGAGCAAGATCGACTAACAGCGCCAAATGAGCATAAACTGGACCATCACAAACCACAGGTTTAAAAGTTCCATTTTATTCACTTTCTTTCACTTTGTCCCTTTTCACAAACTCACACTCACACTTTAGCAGTTATATTTCTCGCACTTTTAGAGTATTTTACATGTCGAATTCTGCTTGGATTAGGATCATATTGTTGCCTAGCAAGCCAGTACTATCTTATTTAGTAGCAAAAGTTGGTAATCAAACTCCTCAGTTATTTGATCAGATTTTTTTACTCATTTGAATAATCACTGACAGTAGAAAATCTCTGTAGAGTCTCTGAGTCACTAGGATTGTATTTATTATCAATTAAGACTTGATATTTTCTGCATGATTTGAGGGACTACCACTTAGCTTTTCTTTGAAGTGAACTGTTAAGCGGTGGGAACAGAAGTTTCTTTGCATTTCCGTTGAAATTGAGTTATATAAGCATAAGTTGCATTATCTAGGGTTGGGGGGTGAAATTTGAAAGCATGGGTTGAAACTAGACACGTTGAGCTGATCGGTGAGATGAAAAAAATCCACTGAACTGATCGGCGGTTCGCCTAACGTCCCCATTCCGCCTTTTACTGAATACTCTATGTATTGATCGATGTGTGTTTTTATACGATAGGTTTAATTCACAAAATGCATTCGGTGACTCGTCGAAAGATCCCTTGCTCGCCCTTTGTCTGCGCCCTTGTATCAGTTGTACATCACTTTCAAGGATTGGCCTAACAGGAGAAGTACTTCGCCAACTAGCTTGGCTAAGCGATTCCACACCCAGAAACACCTTTTTTCTCCTGTTTGAAGTGCTATCTAACTTATCCTTGAAGTCTTTGCAATAATGGGTAGATCAAAAGTAGCAGGGAGAAATGATCCATGCAGGTACATAAGAGCACGAGAGTTTAAGAAAGACGAAAAGAAAGCAGAGCTAGCTACATAAAGGAAATACACCGATGAAGCCAGAGCAAAGAGACGAATTCCCATCGACCCAAATGTGCCTTCATGGGCTTGAAGTTTTGTTAATGCAATATGGGCCTTCGGAGTAGCATAGGAGATAGATGAGATAATTGCAGCTAATCTTGCTGCAGAGGCCACAACAAAGGCAAACAACGAGGACTAAAGCAACAATACTCCGGGGACCATGGTTTTACTTCAGGGAAATGCATCAAATGCCCCGGCAGATCGAGAGACTGCATAGACATGATCCCTCTTTACCTCTTTCTATGTCTTATCTTTCTTTACTTTTACTTTTGGATTCTGTATTATTTGCATTTGAGGACAAATGCTTTTATTGGTGGTGGGGTGAGGCTCACCTTTTGTGTGCTATTTGTTATTCATGTTTTGTTTATATTTGGGCTGTTCCATTTAAATTTGTGTTTACACTACTTTTCGTGGATGTTTGAGCTCGTGGCTCTCTTTTATTTTTAAATTGCAAATGATTTTGACCCTTCCAAAAATTTTTGAATTTTTCGAACATTTTTGCCACTCTTTGTGAGTTAATTGTGGCTGTTCTTTTGCAAAAAATTGAGTCTCAGTTTCAATCAATATCGATGACTTTAATAGTGCTCTCAATTGAACGAACATGAATGTACGGCTACGATGAGGCCAAATGAAGTTGCATAGACAATATGTGAACTCATTGCATCTCGTTGTGATTAGCCATTTATCGAATTGATTCTCTTGTAATGATCGTTGTGCACTAGCGAAAGTGTGTAGTCTTGTTTGACCTAAGTGTCGATGCCTTGTGTCATTAGCTTGCTTTGAAACTTGCATGAATAAACCTAAAATTTGCCCTGTTAGTCTGATTGATTAAGTAAAGTGTCCTCTTGATTTGATTTTAGGCAATTTTGAAGAGTGTGAGTGAAATTTGACATATACCTCTTTTGTGGCCTACCCATGAGCGTGTGGAACTCTTTTGAACACCCTTTGAGCCTTACCTTTCTTTGGAAGATCTTTGATGAACCCTAGACCTTACTTGAACCACTACCTACAATGCTCTTGAGTTGTAGTTTAGCGAATAGCCAACTTAGGCCAAAAGCCTAAGTTGGGGGTGTGGTGAAAAGGAAAAGGAGAAGTCAAGAAGTGCAAGAAAAAGTCCCCCCTAACCCATGGTATTGCATAAGTGGAAACCCCTTAAAAAAAATAAAAATATATATCTATATATAGATAAAAATAAAAATTGGGTTTCCAAGCAATGCATGAGGGTGAATAAAAAGGTGACTTAGAAGCACTAGAAAAAGAATCGATAAAGGAAAAGAAGGGAATGCCTTGAGAATACCACATCCCACGAAAAAGGAGCCACTGAGCCTAAATGACCATACCTTTGCACTCATCCTCATTACAAGCCTTTGAAAGACATTTTTGATCTTGAGTAAACATACCAAGTTGATGGAAATTGATATTGGTATAAATTTTTATCTCTTTTACATGTGTAGGTAAAACCCCAATTCTTGGGGTGTGATTTTGTGAATATGGGCTAGATTATCTGTTGGGTCTTACTTGTTGATGGTTTATTTATTGTTTAAATGTGATTTCATTTAGTAGTTGTGTATGAACTTAATGGGATTATAGTTGCAAATACGATTTCATCTTAGTGTTTTTGGCTTGCTCGAGAGAGAGGTCGTTAAACTAAGACTACTAAATTGATAGCCGATGGTATTGGGTCGACATGGGTTCAGCTCGAGAGAGTGAATCCTAGTCATTCTCCCAAACATTCATCTAAAGAGAGTGAATGGGCTAAGGCGGAGGTTGTACTTAATGTGGCAACTCGGTGTTCAAGAGAAACCGAGTTGATTCGTGGTAAGTTGCTCGAGAGAGAATATACCCTAACTATAGTCTAGCCTAATCACAAATGTTCAACAATTTACTATCAAAAGCATGTACCCGATAGTCGAGTTTATCCCGTAGTCCTATCACATCCCAAGAATCCCATCTCCCTATCTCGTTTCCTTATATTTTTGCTGATTAGCTAATACAAAGCCCCATTGATAATTGAAGCTTGCGTCATTCCTTAGATTTAATAATTTTTTATTCGTTAATATTTATAGCTATGACTGATTAGAACTTCATTTTATTTTTCTAGTAATTCTCGAACCCACTCCATGTGGGAACGGTCTCAACCCTTGGTTGGGTTGTATCACTTCACGTGATCGTTGGCACTTGAACCGAAATAGTATCATGATACGTGAAGTCAAAAGCCACTGAGCTCAACCAGAATTCACACTTAGAGAACTTTGCATAAAGGTCCTGCTCGCGAAACACCTGAAGGACTGCTCACAAATAATGTGCATGCTCAGCTTTTGAATGTGAATAGACCAAAATATCATCAATAAATACAATCACAAATGTATCTAGATACTGCCTGAATATGCTATTCATCAAGTCCATAAACACTACCGGGGCATTGGTCAATCCAAAAGACATAACCAAAAACTCAAAATGCCCATATCTAGTTCTAAAAGTTGTCTTCGGAATATCTTTCTCCCGAACTCGTACCTGATGGTAACTTGATTTCAAATCAATCTTCGAGAAATACTTAGAACTTTGTAGTTGATCAAACATGTCATTGATCCTTGGAAGGGGATACATATTTTTTATAGTAGCTTTGTTCAGCTGTCGATAATTGCTACACATCCTCAATGAACCATCTTTTTTTCTCACAAATAATATTGGTGCACCCCATGGTGAAGCACTGGGCCTGATAAAGCCTTTATCAAGCAAATCTTTCAATTGATTCTTCAACTTCTTCAGCGCAACATGAGTCATTTGGGAGGGATATCTATGGGTTATGTACCTGGTAGCATATCGATAGCAAAATCAATTTCCCGTTCTAGAGGGACACCAGGAAGCTCCTCTGGAAATACATCTAGGAACTCATTAACTAACGGAATAGACTGAAGAGTTGATGGTTCTGCATCTATATGATGAACACGAATAAGATGGTAAATACACCCCTTAGTAATCGTCCTCCTCACTTTAAGATAGGAAATATACCTAACTTTCAGCGTTGCTCTATCGCATTTTCATTCCCGAACAACCTCTCTGGAATGTCAATAGGATTTTTTTAGGCTTAGGGTTTTAGGTTAAGGGTTTTATCTAGGTTTTTAGGGTTTTATTGGTTTAGTGTTTAGGGCTTAGGGTTTTTTTTAATGTTTTTTTAGTGTTTTTAAGGGTTAAGTGTGTTTTAGGGCTATATAGGGTTTAGAGTTTAGACTTTTTTAGGTTTAGGGGTTTTTGTGTTTATAAGGGTTAAGTGTTTCTAAGGGTTTTTTTTAGGGTTTTGAGTTTTGGGTTTAGGGTTTTTTCTTATTTTTAGGTTTAGGGTTTACGAATTTTTAGGATTTAGGGTTTAGCGCTTAGGGTTTTTAAGGCATTTAAATGGTTTGTAGGGTTTATTTTAGAGTATATAGCATTTAGGGTTTCTAAAGGTTTAGAATTTCTTAGGGTTTTAGGTTACGGTTTAGGGTTTAGGACCTAGGGTTTTATTAGCTTTAGGGTTTTAGGTTAAGGATTTTATCTAGGTTTTTAGGGTTTAGGGCTTTGGTATTTTTAGGTTAAGGATTTTTAGTATTTTATAGGTTTAGGATTTAGGTCTTAGGTTTTTTTTTTTTGTTTTTTAGGGTTGAGCATATACGATTTAGGGCTTTATAAGGTTTAGAGCTTAGTGTTTTTTTTAGGTTTAGGGGTTTTTGTGTTTTTTAGGGGTTTTCATGGTTAAGTGTTTCTAAGGGTTTAGGGCTTAGGTTTTTTTTTTTGTGTTTTTTAGGTTTGGGGTTTACAGATTTTTAGGAGTTAGGGTTAAGGCTTAGGGTTTTGTAGGGTTTCAAATGGTTTTAGGGTTTATTTTAGTGTTTATAGGATTTAGGGATTTTAAGGTTTAGGGTGGATTTTAGATTTAGGAGTTAGAGTTTTAGGTTAGGGTTTATAGTTTAGAGTTTAGGGCTTAGGGTTTTTTGATGTTTAGGGTTTTAGATTAAGTGTTTTATCTAGGGTTTAAGGGTTTATGGCTTTGGGTTTTTTAGGTTACGGTTTCTTAGGGTTTTATAGGTTTAAGGTTTAGGGCTTAGGGCTTAGGGTATCTTTTGTGTTTTTTAGGATTTAGCATATACGATTTGGGGCTTCATAGGTTTTAGATCTTAGAGTTTTTTAGGGTTAGGGGTTTTTGGGTTTTTTTAGTGTTTTAAGGGTTAAGTGTTTCTTAGGGTTTAGGGTTTATGGTTTATGGTTTTTTTTGTGTGTTTTAGGTTTTGGGTTTACGGACTTTAAGGAATTGTGGTTAAGAGATTGGGGTTTTGTAGGAGTTTTAAATGGTTTTTAGTGTTTATTTTAGGATTTATTGGATTTAGGGTTTCTTAAGGTTTAGGGTTAAGGGTTTCTTAGGGTTTGGTTAGGTTTAGGGTTTAGGGTTTTAGGTTATGGGTTTTATCTAGTTGTTAGGGTTTAGGGCTTAGGGTTTTTTGGGTTAAGGTTTTAGGGGTTTTTTTGTTGTGTTTTAGGGTTTGGCATATACGATTTAGGGCTTCATAGGGTTTAGAGCTTGGAGTTTTTGGGGTTTTTAGGGTTTTGTAGGGTTTTTAAGGGTTAAGTGTTTCTTAGGATTTTTTAAGGTTTAGGGTTTAGGGCTTAGCATTTTTTGTGTTTTTTAGGTTTAGGGTTCACAGATTTTTACGATTTATGATTAAAAGCTTAGGGTTTTGTAGGGGTTTTAAATGGTTTTAGGGTTTATTTTAATGTTTATAGGATTTAGGGTTTCTTATGGTCTAGGGTTTCTTAGGTTTTTAGAATATACGATTTGGCGCTTTATAGGTTTTAGAGCTTAGATGTTTTTTAGGTTTAGGAGTTTTGGGAGTTTTAAGGGTTAAGTGTTTCTTAGGGTTTAGGGTTTAGGGCTTCTTTTTTGTGTGTTTTTTAGGTTTAGGGTTTACAGATTTTTCTGATTTAAGGTTTAGAGCTTAGGGTTTTGTAGGGGTTTTAAATGGGTTTTAGGGTTTTTTAAGGGATTATAGGATGTAAGGTTTCTAAAGGTTTAGGGTTTCTTAGGGTTTTAGGATTAGGATTTATGGTTTTAGGTTAGGGTTTAGGGTTTTTTTAGGTTTAGGGATTTAGGATAAGGGTTTTATCTACGTTTTTAGGGTTACTTAAGTTATTGTTTCTCAGGGTTTTTATAGATTTAGGGTTTAGGGCTTAGGGTTTCTTTGTGTTTTTTACTATTTTGCATATACGATTTAGGGATTTATAAGGGTTTAGAGCTTATACTAATTTAGGTTTAGGGTTTTTTGGGTTTTTTTTTAGAGTTTTTATGGTTTAAGTGTTTCTTAGGGTTTTAAAGGGTCTAGGGTTTATGGCTTAGGGTTTTTTGTGGTTTGGTTAAGGGTTAAAAAAAATTTGGATCTAAGGTTTAGAGATCAGAGTTTTGTAAGGGTTTTAAATGGGATTTAGGATTTATTTTAGGGTTTATAGGATTTAGGGTTTCTTATGGTTTAAGGTTTATGGTTTCTTAGGGTTTTAGGTTAAGGTCTTTATGTAGGGTTTTAGGTTTAGGGCTTTGGGTTTTTTGCATTAAGGTTTTTTTAGGGTTTTATAGATTTAGGGTTTGGGGCTAAGGGTTTTTTCTGTGTTTTTTAGGGTTTAGCATATAGGATTTATGGCTTTATAGGGTTTAGAGCTTAGAGTATTTTAGGTTTTGAGGTTTTTCGATTTTTAAGGCTTTTATGGGTTAAGTATCTCTTAGGGTATTTTAGGGTTTAGGGCTTACAGTTTTTTTTTTAATGTTTTTTAGGTTTAGGGTTTACCTATTTTTAGCATTTAGGGTTTAGAGCTTAGGGTTTTGTAGGGGTTTTGAATGGTTTTTAGGGTTTATTTTAGAGTTTATAAGGTTTAAGGTTTCTTAAGATGTAGGGTTTAGGGTTTCTTCGGGTTGTAGGTTTAGGGTTTATGGTTTTAGGTTAGGGTTTAGGGCTTATGGTTATTTCAGGTTTGGGATTTTAGGTTAAGGGTTTTATCTAGGTTTTTAGGGTTTAGGGCTTTGGAATTTTTAGATTTATGTTTTTTAGGATTTTATAGGTTTAGGGTTTAGGGCTTAGGGATTTTTTGTGTTCTTTAAGGTTTAAAATATAAGATTTACTTCTTTATAGAATTTAGAGCTTAGTGTTTTTTAGGTTTAGGGGTTTTTGTGTCTTTTAGGATTTTTTAGGGTTTATGGTTTAGGGCTTAGGTGTTTTTTAAGGTTTAGGGTTTTAAGCATTTTAAATGGTTTTTAGGGTTTATTTTAAGGTTTATTGGATATAGAGTTTCTTAAAGTTTAGGGTTTCATAGGGTTTTAGGTTTAGGATTTACGGTTTTAGGTTAGGGTTTAGGGTTTGAGGCTTATGGTTTTTTTAGTTTTAGGGTTTAGATTAAGGGTTTTATTTAGGTTTTTAGGGTTTAGGACTTTGGGATTTTTAGGTTTAAGGGTTTTTAGGATTTTATAGGTTTAGGGTTTAGAGCTTAGGGTTTTTTTTAAATATTTTTTAGGGTTTAGCATATACGATTTAGGGCCTTATAGGGTTTAGATCTTAGTGTTTTTTTTTAGGTTTAGGGGTTTTTGAATTTTTTTGAATTTTTGATGGTTAAGTGTTTCTTTGGGTTTAAGGTTTAGGGCTTAGGGTTTTTTTTTTTCGGTTTTTTAGCTATAGGGTTTACATATTTTTAGAATTTAGGATTTAGAGCTTAGGGTATTGTAGGGTTTTAAAATTGTTTTAGGGTTTATTTTGGAGTTTATAGGATTTAGAGCTTTTTAATGTTTAGGGTTTACGGTTTCTTAGTGTTTTAGGCTTTTGATTTAGTGTTTAAGGTTAGGGTTTACAATTTAGGGCTTAGGGATTTTTCATGCTTAAGGTTTTAGGTTAAGGGTTTTATCTAGGATTTTAGGGTTTAGGGCTTTGGGTTATTTAGGTTAAGGTGTTTTTAGGGTTTTATAGGTTTATAGTTTAGGGCTTAAGGTCTTTTTGTGTTTCTTAGGGTTTAGCATATACAATTTGGGGCTTTATAGGGTTTAGAGGTTGGAGATTTTTAGGTTTAGCGGGTTTTAGGTTTTTTAGGGTGTGTAGGGGTTAAGTGTTTCTTAGGGTTTATTGAATTTAGGGCTTCGGTTTTTTTTGTGTTTTTTAAGTTTAGGGTTTACGAATTTTTAGGATTTAGGATTTAAAGCTTAGGATTTTGTAGGGGCTTTAAATGGATTTTAGGGTTCCTTTTAGGTTTTATAGGATTTAGGGTTTCTCAAGGTTTACGGTTTAAGGTTTCTTAGGGTTTTAAGTTTTGGATAAAGATTTGGGCTTTTTAGCCTTAGATGTTTAGGGTTTTATATGTTTAAAGCGTAGGGGTTTTCTTGGACTTTTTAGGGTTTACACTACTAAAAAACTGCCAAAAAATGACGGACAGAAAAGCGACGGACTGCGTCGCTCCAAAAAGCGACGAAATTTGCCACACTGTCCGTCGCTTTTTAATAAAAATAATTATTTTTAAAATTATTTTACAAAAAGTGACGCACGGCATCTCTTAGTCCGTCGCTTTTTTTCGCGGATTTTTGCTCTAAATATATATATCATTAATAATTATTTATTTAATATATATAGAGACGTCGTCCGTCTCTCCAAAAAGCGACTCAATGCCCGTTGATGTCTTTCCCCGTCGGCGCCGCCACCCGTTGTCCCCACTACCTCTTTTCCTTAGCTTGTTAAGGTTAGGGTTTAGTTTTAGTTTTTTTCAATTCTAGTAATATTTGACTTGTTATAAATTAGTGTATTGTTTTAGTTTGATGAATTGTTTTATTCAATTGTTAATTTGTATATTTGATTATTGTTAGCTAGGTAGAGAATTAGGAATTTTTTATTTTATGGTTTTCTTTAAATTGGGGTTTTTATTAAAATATGATTGTGAATTGAGTATTAGAAGATAGAACTAACAAATAATTAGATGTTAGAAGTTATAAAGTTAGAAGTTAGATTAGTTGCATTTTTCAACTTTGAAATTATTGAATTTAGTATGTTTGACGTTTGAAGTTAGAAAAACATTCAATTGTATATGAAAGTTAGATTACTTTGAAGTTAGAAAATATTGGATAGTCTATGAAAGTAGAAATTAGATTAGTTGAATTTTCCAACTTAGAAGTTCTTGAATTTAGTAAGTTTGAAAGTTGAAGTTAGAAATTTGGGAATTTTTAAATATTATTGTAAATTAAGTACTAGAAGTTAGAACTAACAAATAATTAGAAGCTAGCTAGAAGTTAGAGATTAGTTGAATTTTTCAATTTATCAGTGTATTTGTGCTTAATTATATGTATTATATTGTTGTTGAAAATTGGGTTACTTGAATTATATTTTTGAACTTAGAAATTCTTGAACTTGGAAATTCTTGAACTTAGAAATTCTAGAAATTAGATATCAACTTGAATTTTTGTAGGATTTTAGAACTTTAATTAGGTTGTGAACTTTAGAAATCTTGAATTATTGTAGGATTTTAGAACTTTAGATTGTGAACTTTAGAAATCTTGAATTATTGTGGGATTTTAGAACTTTAAGTTTTGAACTTTAGAAGTCTTGAATTATTGTAGGACTTTAAACTTTAGGTTATGAACTTTAGAAATCTTGAATTATTGTAGAATTTTAGAAATTTAGGTTGTGAACTTTAGAAATCTAGAATTATTGTGGGATTTTAGAACTTTAAGTTGTGAACTTTAGAAATCTTGAATTATTGTAGGATTTTAAACTTTAGAAATTTTGAATTATTGTATTTAGAACTTTATAAGATTGTAAACGTTAGCAATCTTGAATTATTGTAGGATTTTAGAACTTTAGGTTGTGAACTTTAGAAATCTTGAATTATTGTAGGATTTTAGAACTTAAAGTTGTGAACTTTAGAGAACTTGAATTT
>JAJOOF010001416.1:0-38445 GCA_029582545.1 Solanum lignicaule | reverse complement strand
CTAACCTGGACAAATGATCAGCTATTTGATTCTCAATACCCTTCCGGTCTTTGATCCCAAGATCAAATTCTTGTAGAAGCAATATCCACCGAATTATCTTCACGTATTCATCTCCCTTTATGTACATGGGAAAAATCTTCTAACCTGGACAAATGATCAGCTATTTGATTCTCAATACCCTTCCGGTCTTTGATCCCAAGATCAAATTCTTGTAGAAGCAATATCCACCGAATTATCCTTGGTTTTGTATCCTTCTTGTTGAATAGGTACCTAATAGCTGCATTGTAAGTATAAACAATTACCTTGGTACCTATCAAATACGATCTAAACTTGTCAAAGGTGAATACTAGAGCTAGCAATTCCTTCTCAGTCACGGTGTAATTAGCTTGAGCAGAATCAAGGGTCTTACTCGCACAATATATTGAATGGAACAGTTTATCTTTTCTTAGTCCCAATATTGCACCCATTACTACATTGCTTGCATCACACATGAGTTCAAATGGTAGCTCCCAGTTAGGAACAATCAAGATTGGAGCTTCCATTAAGTTCTGCTTCACAACCTCAAACGCCTTCAAACACATCTCATCGAATTCAAATTTCACCTCCTTCTCCAAGAGACTGCACATAGGTCTTGCAATCTTAGAAATCCTTGATGAATCTCTGGTAAAACCTTGCACGGCCAAGCAAACTTCACAACCTTATTACATAAATAGGAGGGGGTAATTTTTCAATCACATCCACCTTGGATTTATCCACTTCTAGGCCATGCTTTGACACCTTGTGACCCAACACTATGCCTTCTCGAACTAAGAAGTGACACTTCTCCCAGTTAAGTAGTAAATTTGTATTTTCATATCAAGCAAGTACTTTATCAAGTACTTTATCAACGTTCCCTTTTCCTTTCCCACCTGTGGTGGGAATTTTGGTAGCTTTAGCCTTGGATGCAGCTGCATCCACTTTGATTGTGATTCCCTTCGCCCTCTTACGGGGCGACATGTTTTTACCAGCCACTTTTGGTCTAGCCATATCTACAAACACATTATAGAAAGTTAAGAACAGTTCAAGAAAATTTGCAGAAAAATAGTTGCAGAGAGACTCGTTGAACCGATCGGCAAGTCACCGAATCACTTTGGCGAGCTAGATCGGGCTCGCCGAAAGTATTGGCTTAAAAATTCTCAGAAAAATAGGCATCTCAGCGATGGGCGGGGACTTTCGGCAAATCAACGACGCCATTCGGCGAGCACAAACAAACCCGCCGAAAGTTACCATGCATTTCAAAGGTTAGGGGAGCAGAAAGGGCGATCAAGAATGAAAATCAACGAGTCACCAAGTGCACTCGGTGAACTCAGGCTTCTCGCCAAAAGTTACAGAACCCAAACTCAATTTAAGCATGATATTAAAGGCAAGATAGGGGGATTCGATGAACCGCCGAGTGGTTCGGTGAGCTCGACCCAGCTCACCAAACTGCCCAACGTGCCTAATTTCTACCCCATCTTCCAAAAATAAACCCGCAGCCCCTGAAAACAAAAATAAAAAACATGCACACGCTCAATTAAACTTAGACCCATACTACCCATGCCCCCGGGATACTCAAACTTCTCTCGATTTGGCCAAATTTGGCCATTTGAGGACTTACGCCTTTAGAATGACGTCAATCGCTCCATCATTAGGCAAAGTACGTCATTTGGCGCAAATGTATGTTACTTAGACTTCACCCGACTAGATCCAACAACAACAAAACTGAACCCCACAAGATTGATTAATTTTAAGCACATAATTTTGGGAAATCAAAATTGTAGGCAATCTAGGCATGATATTCAAATTAAAACAGGCACAGAATCATACAATTACGAATCAGAGAGGCCCAACACACATCACTAAGACAAGAACAATTGCAAATGAGTAAAATTGCTAATTACAGGTTCGGGGTTTGGAAAACCAACCTTTAATGCCTATTAGATAAGTTGAAATGCTAGGCGCCAAAGATATCCAACTCCGAACACAGAGTTGACGACCAAAAAATAGTAAAAACATGAAAATATGGGATATTATAGTGTGGGTGTGAGTTTGGAAAGTTGAAAAGTGTGGGAATGTGAAAGATTTTGAAGTTTTTAACTTTTGGCCTTCAAAACCATTCAGTTCTCGCCCATTCGACGACATTAATTTTGCTCGCCAATCCACTTGGTAACACGCCGAGTGGGCATTTACCTCGCCGAGTTTTACAGGACCTCCAGTTAATGTGGGAGTCCAAACGGCGGAGAAAGTCGTGATTGCCAACATGTTCGGCGACACGCTGATTGTCTCCTAGACTTACCGAGTTTTACAGACTCCAATTTCAAAATTGCTTGAGTCCAACGGCGGTCCAAATCAGGCTCGCCAACTTCTTCTGCGAGTCACCAACTGGACATTTTGTTCGCTAATCTGCATTTTTCAAACACATTCCACACTTTAACCTTCACAATCAACACACCATTATTTTAAAATAAAAAAGAAAGAAAATAAAACTTGGATCGCCTCCCAAGCAGTGCCTTATATACCAGCATGGCACGACGCAAGTCCTCACTCAAACTTTATTTTTGGGGTTGGCCATAGTGTCACTAGGCAACTCCCCTTGTTGTCTCGGGTTTAAATGAGAAGAAATATGACCCATCTAGGTCTACAATTGTTTGATAGAGACGGAATGAGAGGTAACCATCTAGCTAAGGATCGACACATCTTCCTTCGTTTCTTTCAAAATTTTATCAGACCCCTCAACCTTGTTGAGAATACGAGAAAGCATATCCTTAGACCGACCACCCTCGAAATCCTTTCCCTTTTGGCCCTCGTGGGGAGGAATGTACCTGTCCTTTTCCCTATCCCTTCTAAGCAGGGTTACGATCCCTCCACTCTCTATCACGATCCTTCCAGCCATCATCCCTGTTCCAAACTTGGTTACCACCCTACCTCGGGTAGTTTGAATGATAACCACCTCCTTGGTTGGTAAGGAAGTTCACCTCTTCATTCTACAATGCTTCAAACTTGGCCTCATCAGGATTAACACACCCAACACCCACAACATTGACACTTTGAGCACCGAATCCCATGATATTTTTGGACAAAATATCAAGTTGTGTCATGATCTTTTCCATGTTTTGATTCCTCTCTTGGTCTTTCTCAAGTTGCTCCTTGGTAAATTTAAACGTGAGAGGGGAGACCTCATCTTCACGGGTGTACCAAGCCCGATTAATTATGGTCATACCATCCAAAAGTTGGGCTGCTATAATGTAAGGTTGTTGCATAGAACCTCTAGGAGAAAGTTGGTCAGCTACACCCTTATTCACCAAATCAAGGCTTCGGTAAAAATAATGCAGCAAAACGTTGTCGGGAAAACCATGAGTTGGGCATTGCAGCACCAACTTCTTGAATCGTAGCCAAGTATAATGAATTGGCTCACCCTCCAAACACTTGAAGCTTTGGATGCTATCCCAAAGAGTCATCATCTTCGAATGAGGAAAAAATTGCACTTGAAATGCGGTGACAACCTCTTCCCACGAAGTGATTGATTCCCATGGAAATTCAGCCAACCACTTACATGCTTCTCCCATTAAAGAAAATGGGAACAACCTCAACCAGACCGGCACTTGGGATATGTTCTTGAAGGAGAACAGACCGCAAACATCAACAGAGTTTCTAATATGCTCATGGAGATCCTTATGAGCCAGCCCACCAAACAACCCTTTTAATTGCAAGAGCTGCAACATGGTACTTGTAATATGGAACACATCGTTCAATTCAGCCGGAGGCAAGCGAATGGCACAAATTCCACCCATTAGATGAGGGTTACTGACATTAGGCTCATGGACATCATTGAAGTTTCTGATGTCATCTTGGTGGCCCACTTGGCTACCACTGCTTCCGTTCACACGCATTTCATCAGTTCAAAACATCAACACACAAAACAAAACTAAAAATAAGTAGATTCAACTATGACTAAAAAGAAAAAAAATTAACTTAACCAAAGAATCTTAACACAACAACACTCCCCGGCAGCGACACCATTTTGATTAACGTTTCAAGGACACTTCATCCAGTTCTATGTGTCAATGATCGCTAGTCAGTATAATAACCCAACTAAATGAGTTGAGGTCGAATCCCATAAGGAGTGGTACGTGTTTAAGATTCAAGAGTCAAGTGCGAATATGCTCAAATCAGTCATAGGAATAGACATTATCGAATAAAAACATAAATCAAATCAGGGGGTGACACGAATGTCAAATAAGAGGGTTTTGGTTTTAATTATAAACTACAACAACAGATAATACGAAAATAACAATAATGAAACGAGTTCTTGGGATGTGATTCGATTATAGGCTAATGTAGACAAATGGGTAATTGCAACTGTTAGAAAATAGTTTTAAATGAATGAATAAGCTAGACTATAGAAGATGTAAACTTTCTCTCGAACAATTTACCCTGAATCAAGTCGATTTCTCTAGAACATCAACTAGAATGCAATATAAGAACATCCTACTCCTTATAGTCCATTCACTCTCTCGAACTGAATGTGTGGAAAAGGGTTTAGGATTAGCCCTCTCGAATTGAACCCATAACAACCCAATACCTACAAACCATCAACCAATAATCTTGGTTTTAAAACCTCTCTTGAGCAGGCCAAAATCACGAAGGTAGAACTGCATTTGAAACTACAATTCTTTAATTTAAACCATAATTACTTATTGAAATCACTTCTAAACAAAATTTAAACTAACAATTAGCAATACCCATAAACTAAATCAGCCCATAATCACATAATGACACCCCAAGAATTGGGGTATAAGCTAGACATGACAAAAAGATAGAAATCGTTACCAAATTGTGTTTCCATCAACAGGGTACGATTAATTTCATCTATACAAAGGTCCAAATGAAAGAATCTCAAAGACCCACTTCCAATATCTCAAAAGTGAAAATTTTCAATTCTTCAAAACCAAAGAAAAATTGTCTCAATACTCAGAATTCTCTCTCTAAAATGTAGAACTCAATATTCAATACTAATCTCTTCTTATATAAATATTCAAACACGTATTTATATTCACCAAAAATATGTTGCAAAGGGCCATTAGGTGAAGTAAGTCAGGCTCGCCGATCAACTCGGTGATCCGCTATTTGGTCAATTCCATCGCCTTTTTGCCTTGGCCTTCAGCATCCTCTAGGTCTGTAACTTTGGGTTATCTCACTCTGCATCACAGAATCACTCGGCGATCCACCAACTTGATTTTCTCCTTCAGGGCTTGATACACCAGAACTTTAGGTGGTCAAATGGCCACTCGGTGACTCACCAAATGAACTTGGCGATCACCAGACTCTCTTTTCTTCCTTCTTTCAGCTCGCTTCGTTCCTTTTTGCAAATTTGTGTCCTTGCCTTGTTCCTCAATCCAAATAACTAGAAATCACGGATTTTACATAAGTTAGTAGCACAAATTAAACATTTGAGGACACTAAATCATTATAAACAAACCCCTTAATGAGTCCAAATCTCAGACTCATCAACTATGTGCTTTTCATGCCATCATTTTGTCTTCTTTTTGTATAGCTTAGAATTCTCATCTGCTTGGAACTGAAACTCCTCAAGCTCATGCAATTGACTTATTCTCTTCTTACCGGCAATCTCAGGGTCAAGATTTAACTTCTCAATCGCCCAATACGCTTGGTGCTCTAACTCCGCTGGAATATGACATGCTTTTCCAAACACTATGTGATTGGGAAAGGTCTCGGTTGGTATTTTGTAAGCAGTCCTATATGCCCATAAAGCATCATCAAGCTTCTCAGACCAATCTTTTCTCTGCGCATTCACTGTTTTCTGCAAGATTTGCTTCACCTCACTATTCTACACTTCCACTTGACCACTTATTCGAGAATGATATGTTGTAGAAACTTTATGTCGGATATCATACTTAGCAAGAAGATTCTTCACTAAATGGTTAATGAAATGCTTACCTCCATCCCTTAGGATTGCCCTCAGAGTACCAAAGCGAGTGAAAATGTGCTTCTTGATGAATTTAATCACCACTCTTGGGTCATTCGTGGATAGAGCTACCGCCTCAACCCATTTGGACACATAATCAATAACCACCAGAATATATTGGTTTCCACTAGATGGTGGGAATGGAACCATGAAGTCAATACCCCACACATCAAAGATTTCCACCTCAAGATTGTTATTTAGTGGCATCTCCTGTCATCTCGATACATAACCCATTTTTTGGCATCGATTATATCCTTTCACATAGGCAATTGAGTCTTTAGATAGAGAAGGACAAAAGAACCCAGATTGTAGTACCTTGTGCATCGTGCACTCTGCTCCATGGTGCCATCCATACGAACTTGCATGACAACTCTTGAGCACATGCTTGACCTTATATCCTGGAATTCATCTTTTCACCACTCGATCTACTCCTTGTTTTGAACAAGAATGGTTCATCCCAAATATAGAATTTAGCATCGTAAGTAAACTTCTTGTTATGTTGGGTAGTTACACCTGGAGGGTACACTCCACTTACTAACAGATTTAGTATATTAGCATATCATATTAGCATATCAAGGCACTTGAGAGATATCCAATGCCATCAACTTCTCATCCGAAAATTCTTCACGTATTAATCTCCCTTTATGTACATGGGAAAAATCTTCTAACCTGGACAAATGATCAGCTATTTGATTCTCAATACCCTTCCGGTCTTTGATCCCAAGATCAAATTCTTGTAGAAGCAATATCCACCGAATTATCCTTGGTTTTGCATCCTTCTTGTTGATTAGGTACCTAATAGCTGCATTGTAAGTATAAAAATTACCTTGGTACCTATCAAATACGATCTAAACTTGTCAAAGGTGAATACTAGAGCTAGCAATTCCTTCTTAGTCACGGTGTAATTAGCTTGAGCAGAATCAAGGGTCTGACTTACACAATATATTGAGTGGAACACTTTATCTTTTCTTAGTCCCAATATTGCACCCACTGCTACATTACTTGCATCACACATGAGTTCAAATGGTAGCTCCCAGTTAGGAACAATCAAGATTGGAGCTTTAATTAAGTTATGTTTCACAACCTCAAACGTCTTCAAACACATCTCATCAAATTCAAATTTCACCTCCTTCACCAAGAGACTGCACATAGGTCTTGCATTCTTTGAAATCCTTGATGAATCTCTGGTAAAACCCTGCACGGCCAAGGAAACTTTGCACCCCTTTTACATAAATAGGATGGGGTAATTTTTCAATCATATCCACCTTGGCTTTATCCACTTCTAGGCCATGTTTTGACACCTTGTGACCCAACACTATGCCTTCTCGAACTAAAAAGTAATACTTCTCCCAGTTAAGCAGTAAATTTGTATTTTCACATCAAGCAAGTACTTTATCAACGTTCCGGAGACATACTTCAAAAGATTTCCCAAAGACGGAGAAATCATCCATGAATACCTCTACAAAGTCCTCCACCATATCATTAAAAGTGGCCATTATTCACCTTTGAAAAGTCATCGGGGCATTGCAAAGTCCAAATGGCATCTATTTGAAATCATATGTACCATAAGGACAAGTGAATGTGGTCTTCTCTTGATCTTCGGGTACAATCAAAATTTGATTATATCCAAAATACCCATCTAAAAAGCAATAGTACTCATTCCCTGCCAGACGGTCAAGATTTTGGTCAATGAAGGGGACAGGATAATGATCTTTCCATGTTGCCTTATTTAACTTCTGGTAATCCGTGCAAATTCTCCATCCAATGACTGTTCAGGTGAGAATCAACTCACTTTTCTCGTCTTCACTACTATCATACCACCCTTCTTTGGTACACACTGCACAATACTTACCTACTTATTATTGGAAATCGGGTCCACAATACCAGCATCTAGCCACTTGATCACTTCTTTTCTCACCATTTCCTTCATCAAGGGATTTAGTCTGTGTTGATGTTGTGCACTTGTCATGTGATACTCCTCCATATATATTTTGTGCATACATAGCGTTGGACTAATCCCATGAATATCATACATCTGCCAGCCAAGAGATTTCTTCCTTCACTTCAAGATTCTCAATGTCGCATCAACCTGTGATTTAGACAAGTCTGCAGAAAGTATCACAGGTAAAGTTTCATTGCTACCCAAATATGCATACCTTATGTGAGCATGCAGAGATTTCAACTCTAAATATAGTTATTTTTCGATTGAGGGTTTAGGTGGAGGCTTGAATTCACGATTTGATGATTCCACCATGCCTTTTTGTGTGCCCACTACTGCAAAATTAAGGCAACCTGTCATCTATTGAGCTTCAGGATAACCATATATGTCATGTCCCACAAAAACTCTTTCCAAGGTATCCTCGAAAGTAATACATTAAGATTCTATAGCTAGATCCACAAAGGTAATGTCGGACAACTCTACATAGACGAAAGGCAATTTCAATGCGCGATAGACATCAAACACTTCAACCTTATCATGTGCTCTCATGGTTAACTGCACAGCTACTACATCGATCACTGCTCACCCCGTGGCTAATAAAGGATGCCACAAAATAAATGGGACTTCTGGATCGGGCTCAAATTTAGGACTACAAAGTCCACCGAAAATATTAACGATCCCACTCGCACCAACACATCTTCTACTACACCTCTAGCCTTGCAATAGATCTATCTACCAGTTGTAGAATGATAGTGGTTGGTTTTGGACTTCCCAACTCAAGTTTCTTGTATAAATATGCAGGCATGAGATTAATGCTAGCACCCAAATCACATAAACCCTGGGCATGAACACTTTGTCCAATTGTAATTTGCACAGTGAACCTACCAGGATCCTTCAATTTCTTTGGTAGTCTATTCTAAATTCGAGAACTGCACTCCTCAGTAAGTGCTACTATTTCATACTCTATCAGCCTTCTCTTTTTTGCCAATATCTCCTTCATATACTTGGCATATTTAGGAATTCCCTACAAAATATCAACCAAAGGTAGGTTATTGTGAACCTGTATAAGGAGAGAGAAACTTACCAAAGCATTCATCTTCATTTTGCTTCCTAAACTTTTGTGGAAAATAAGGGGGTGGTTTTATTTGAGGAACAATCTTCTCAACATTGGAGTTCTTTATCACCTCTTCTTGTTTCTTTTCTCCACTCCCTACCTCAGCATTTCTCTTCTTTGGAGCTAGTTCCTCTAGTTGTTGACCACTTCTAGTACTGACCGTATTCAATTGCTTTGGGTTGGGCTCAATGTCACCCGACAAACCTCCTTGTGGATGCAAGTTAACCGAATTTGCTACTTGCGCAACTTATTTCTTTAGATTCATCTGTGACATTTGGATGTTCCTCAAGTTCTAATTTTGCTTATCTACCCTTGCATTGATTTTTGCATTCTCGAAACTGTTTTTACCGATTTCTACCATCACCTTTTGGAACAACTCTTCATTAGTCATACCTCATTTCTGTGCACTTTGACTTCCACCTTGGCTATTATTTTGATATTGTTGCCCATATCCTTGTGCTCGGTATTGGTTGGACCGTTGCGCTTGATTTTGGTTCTGATTTTGGTTTTAACACCATGATAAGTTAGGATGGTTTCTCCAACTAGAGTTGCAAGTATAACCATAGTTTTGCGTACCTCCACCATTTTGAGCATTACCCATATAGTTCACGGAGTCTGGATTTGATTCACAGTATTCAGTTGCATATTCTCCACTACCACAGACTCCGCACCATGTAGCCAACCAACGTGGGTAGAAAAGGGTCATACTTTTTAGATGATTCATTAATGTTTTTTAGCATAGACTAGTGGATCTACCTAGTTAAGGCGTTCTATAACCCGACAAGTTATAAGACAGTCCTGGCAGCGTGGGCTAGACATTGTATCATCACATAGCTCATAGTGATGGTTGTCGGTTAGAGAATCTCCCAAACATAGTTTATTTTTGTATTCTTATATACAACTGAGATATTATTGTATTTTACAATACTTTGAGATGTTATCTATTGTTTTAACTGCTTTATATAAACTGCATCTTTATTGTTGTTTATTTATGCATTGAGTTGAGTATCCATGAGTTGAGTAAAGCTGAGGTAAGTGTTTCTTTCATATTCCAGTTCAAGCTTTATGTGCTATTTAGAATTCCCCTCTTATGATCGTACATTCGATGTACTGACGCCATTTGGCCTGCATCATTTTATGATGCAAATACAGGTAACAAGGATCAGCATCCACTACCTCGTTGATCCAATCGAGCATTTCAGAGTCATTTGGTCAGCCTCATTGCTTTCCGGAGGATCCCTTTTTATTGCTTTGTTATTTCAGCTGTTAGGATGATCGGGGGTCTTGTCCCACATCCCTCATAGTATTTGAGGCTTCATAGACAATTACACGTTATTAGTTCAATAGTCTTATTCATTTCAATTGCTTAGTCATAAGACATGAGTTGCCACTTTGGTTAATTGAATGTTCCTTTTAAAACATTCTAAGTTTTATCTATTGAGACAATTATATTTTGTGTTGAGTAAGTCTTTCGTTGAGTAGTAAGCTAGGCCAAGGGTTCTCTTGGGGACAACAATGGTTCTCGAGTGTCAGTCCCTCCCAGGGTGTACGTTCAGGGCATGACGGATCTTAACAACCTCAGTCTTATTAGGATCAACCTAAATACCATCACTGGAGAAGATATGGACAAGGATTTCAATCGACCTCAAACAAAATGTACACCTGCCAAACTTAGCAAACAATTGTCGATCCTTGACATCTTGCAAAACAAAACCGCAAATGATAGGCATGATCATCCTCACTCCGAGAATAAATCAATATATCATAAATGAACACAATCATGAACATATACAAGTATTGCTTGAATAGTCTATTAATCAAATCCATAAAAGTTGCAAGAGCATTCGTTAGTCCAAAAGATGTAACTAAGAATTCATAGTGACAATACTGAGTTTGAAAATTCATCTTCGGGATTTTACACTCCCTTACTTTCAATGATGATAACCTGATCGACAATCAATCTTCGTGAATAAGTTAGCATCTTGAAGTTGATCGAACATGTAATCAATCATTGGGATGGGATACTTAGGCCTCATTTGCTTGCACTTTATGGAGGTCTGAATCTTAATCATTCAGATTTAGTCCATTAAGTATGTTTGGTTTTTAGATTTGAATCTTTCTTATTCAGATTCACTCCATCTTAATGGGTCTTAATGAGTCAGAATGAATCAGATCTATAACACAGTCTTAATACCATTCTCACTCTATTAAAATAATAAGCATTCTTTCATAAAAAAATTATTTTCTTCCTTGATTCTCTTTTGGGCAAGTTTGAAGTTTCTTCCTCTCCTTTTCCAACCAAATACAATTTTTTTTTCTTTTGAATAAGTAAGTTTTCATACTCTTTTACAAGTTTATGTAATATTTTTAATATATATAGTATTCTTGGATGAATTGATATTTATGAAGAACTTTTCTTGTCAAATTTCGTTTGTTTCCAAAACTTCTTTGAAAGAAGTTATTATTGTCTCTTGAGAAAACAAATAAATAATTTTTTTGAAGTGGGTTATAATCTTAATCTTGAAACAATTTTTTGGAAGAAATTATCTTGGGTTTGGATTATAACTTTATTGATATAGTGTATAATTCCTAATTTTAAAAATAAATAAATTATATACTCGATATATATTGAAATCAAACAATCTTAATGATTCAATGTTCAGACCTAGAAACTATATCTTATTATTCAGATGTGCATTTAGATTCTGACATCTTAATCTTAATGTGTATCGTAACATTCAGATTTAGACGTTTTAATCTTAATGAAAATAAATGAGGCCTTAATCTTGATTCTGACCTTGTTCAATTGTTGATAATAAATACCCATGTAAAGAGAATAATCTTTCTTCCGAACAAACAAAACTTGGGTACCCTATAGAGAGATACTTGATCTAACGAAACCCTTATCCAAGAGGTCTTTTAACTTATCTTTCAACTCTTTAAGCTCTTCCAAAGCCATTTTGCAAGGAAGAATAGAGATAGGCTACATATCTAGAAGAAGGTCAATTCTGAAGTTGATTTCCCTTTCAAGAGGAACACCACAAAGATCATTTGGGAACACTTCCAGAAACTCATTAAAAACTAGAACTGACTCAAGAGTAGGGGCTTCAGAATTTTTATCCTTTAACCGAACAAGATGATAGATGAATCCTTTAGAAATCATCTTCCTAGTCGTAAGGCATGAGTTGAATTGACCTATAGGCTCTAAATTTCCACCCTTCCATTCTAAGATACATTCACTCGGAAATTGAAATTTTAATAATTGGGTTCTACAATAAATGTAAGCATAACAAGAATGAAGCCAATCCATACAAAGAATAAAATCAATGTCTATAATTTCTAACTCTAAAATATCAACTTAGGTGATTTTCTTAAAACTAATACTTGACAATTTCTATAGACCCATTTAGGAACAATAGAATCACCATTAGGAGTAGAGACTGGAAAAGTTCTAAAAGAATTTCAGGGCCAACATCAAACTTCATAGCCACATAAAGAGTCACAATAGGAAATGTATCACCTTGATCAAGCAATGTATAAACATCACACTGAAAGACTCGTAACATACCAGTGGAAACATCTGGAAAGCTCTCCTAATCCTGATGAGCCTGAAGAGCATTGAATCTGTTCTAACGATGAGCACCACCAAAATAATAAGAAGCATCTTGGTGAGCTGGGCGACCTAAAAAAAGCACTAGGGTGAGTTTGACAACCATCTCTACCCTTTCTTGCAAGCGAATGGCAATCTCTCAATCTATGACCAACCTTACAACAACCATAGAAACCATCGGTACCGGCTAAGCATCTCCTGTTGCCGTAATTTTGGAAAGTGGGGAAAGTAGATCTACTAGAACCACCTTCTTGAGGCTTGGAGTTAGAAACCTTATCCATTTTGAATCTTTGATCTGGAGAACGAGATGAATTTTGACTAGGGAATTTTGCCTTAACTGAGAATGACAACCTCTACCGGACCTTGAGTAAGAGAAATCACCACCATTTTTTCTTGCCCTCTTTGATTCTCTAGCATTCTCCTTAAGATTTTCCTCCTAAATTTGTAGAGCATGAGTTATCAACCTTAAGATATCCATCTCCTTGATCAACATGGTGGTTTTTCACTCTTTGACTACTATTTTGGATACACCTGAAACAAACAGCTAAAGAGCCACTGGGAGTTCGCCGAGTGGTCTTGGTGATCACCAAGATCGGTTTTCTTCACTTCTTGAGCTTGTTTGCTCCTTTTTGCCCGGTAGTGTCCTTGCCTTGCTCCTTAGCTTCATAGCTGCAAATCAACCCTTTAACATCATTTTAGAGCATAAATTAGGCATTTGAGGACGCTAAAACTATCAAAACAAAGGCCTAAATGAATCGAAATCTCGGCCTCATCAACACCC
Source organism: Solanum lignicaule (assembly GCA_029582545.1). Taxonomy (NCBI): domain Eukaryota; kingdom Viridiplantae; phylum Streptophyta; class Magnoliopsida; order Solanales; family Solanaceae; genus Solanum; species Solanum lignicaule. The sequence goes on along the minus strand of JAJOOF010001416.1, from coordinate 24,997 downwards.
CCAATATAAACTTTTGCGTGTCCTCAAGTAAAACTCAAGATCAATCGGTTCAACAAGGATGTCTACAAATAATGCTACTTAAGACTCAACATAGATGCACACAAAAGGTTCAAACTACACATACAATGCTCAATTATACACTCAAAGATTCAAATTGTGACTAACTATTATAAAGTGTACTCAAGATCACAATGCTTGCTTCAAATGCAAGTTCAAGCTCAACAAATGTATTCAAATGCCCTCACAACAAATATGATTCCATAATCACACAAAAATTTCTCTACAATTTAATGTTCCGGAATCACAAACAACAATCATACTTACAAAGATGAACACATGCATGACTCCATCCTTAGGCTTGCCCTTATTTTCCAATCAACATTCGTTTCAGCTCACTCAAGATCACAAAGGTCTTTTTAAGGCTTGGTTATTTAGGCTTAGTGGCTTCTACCTTCATGAAGTATGGCTTGAAAATCACTTTTTCTCCTTCTCATTCACATTCAAACATGATCATAATCCACCCCATTATTCAACCAAACATGAAGCACCGGACACCCCATTTCTTTTACTATTTTTACACACTTTATTTCACAACTTTTTCTCTTTTTCAGTCTTTTTCTTTTCTTTCTTCTCTTTCTCTTTCTTACTTTTTTTTTACATAGAGGGGTTCCATCTTTTTTCACAACAATCCATCAAAGAGGGAATTTTTCACACTTCTTGACTTTCCTTCTTTTTCACCACACCCCAACTTAGGATTTTGTACTAAGTTGGCTATTCAAACGAACCAATACTTCATGAAGATTATGGGTGATGGGATAAAAGAGGTCAAAGTTGTTCAAGTTTCTTCCAAGAAAAGGATAGGCTCAAAAGGTGCCAAGAAAGGTCCATACATCTCACAAGGTTGGCCACAAAGAGGTATATTGTTAAATTGGTTCACTCTTCAAAATTTTTGCCTAATATCATTTCAATTGCTTGCTTCACTAAATCAATCGGACCAACAAAGCAAATTCTAGGTGCCATTAGGCACAATGTTTAAGACAACCTTACCACACAAGGCATTGATACAATTATCAAACAAGACTTCACACTTTCTAGCTAGTGTGCAATGCTCATAACAAGAGACTTCATCGACAATCGGCTAGTCATAACGAGATGCTAAAAGTTTACATATTGCCTAAGTAACTTAGTTTGCCTCACCGTAGCCTCACATCCATGTCGTTCAATTAAGAGTACTATTCAAGTGATCGGTATTGACCACAACTGACAATCGAAAATGCAAGAGAACAAGGTGGTATTTCTAACAAGTCTCCACCCCACCAAAAACATCCAACATTGTCCTCAATGTAACAAAGAACTAACATAACATAAAACTAAACAAAAGACAATAATACAAAAATGAGATGCACTATACAAAAATGAGATGCACTAGCACTAAACGAATAGAACAGGGTTAGAAGGAATATTCACTAGGTGGCCATTCGGCAAAGTGTTGTGGAGGGCGCCGAACCACTCGGCGAACCGCTTAACTGCATGTATCTCGCTGAAATATCCAGAACGCTACCACTACAATTGGGACCAAAAGGCGATCGAGATCGGGTATGCCGAACAGTATCAACGCATCGTCTAGTGTGCGTTAAACATCACCGAAGTTTCCAGAACTCCGACCCTACAAGACTATGCAAAGGGCGGTGAAAGTCGGGATCGCCCAATTTCTTTGGCGCATCGCCGAGTAGCCTAACTACATTGCTAAATATTCCAGCATCTGATATCACTCTTGATACCACAAAAGTGAGCAAAGTTGAGATTGCCGAGTCCCCTCGGCGGCTCGCCGAAATGGTCCTGGCATCACAGAGTCACCCATACCTGTACATTCAGCACACATTATTCAAAACAGTAACACTTGGGTTGCCTTCCAAGAAGTGTCTTATTAAACGTCATGGAACGATGTGGAAATTCTTTCAAGCATCTTCCAAATACACACTTTGAGCACCGAAATATCATGACATTTTTCAAAATATACCTTCCGACGTTGCCCATTCACCTTGAAAGTTGGACCCTCTTTTTCTTCAATGTCAAATGCCCCATTTGTGAAGACTTGGGTTACCTTGAATGGACCTGACCACTTAGACTTCAATTTTTCGGGAAAGAGTCTCAATCGGGAATTGAAGAGTAGCACAAAGTCACCAACTTGAAATGCCCACTGAAGGATCTTGGCGTCGTGCCACCTCTTCATATTCTTCTTATACAATGCTGAATTTTCATATGCTCTTAATCGGAATTCCTCCAACTCGTGAAGTTGGTTTACTCTCCCTTTCACAGCCTTATCCCAATTCGGATTTAGCTCTTTAATGCTCATAAACCTTTGTGCTCAGGCTCAATTGGGAGATGACAAGACTTTCCAAACACTAGCTGGTATGGTGACATCCCAATTGGTGTTTTGAAAGAGGTATGATATGCCCACAGAGCGTTATCCAATTTGTGGAACCAATCTATCTAGTTTGCATTCACCATTTTTGCCAAAATGATTTTAATTTCGCGGTTGGAAAGTTCCATTTGACCGCTTGTTTGTGGGTGGTATGGAGTTGCAACTTTATGTTTTACCCCATATTTACTTAACAATGAGGCAAACATCTAATTGCAGAAGTGAGATCCCCATCACTAATGATAGCTCGTAGGGTGCCAAATTGTGCAAAAATATATCGCTTTAAGAATTGCACCACACTCTTGCCGTCAATGTTGGGAAAATCTACAGCCTTGACCCATTTGGACACGTAGTCCACTACCATCAAAATATATTTGTGGCCGAAAGAACTCACAAGCGGTCCCATAAAATCTATACCCCAAATATCAAACAACTCCACTTCTAAGATAGGATTAAGAGGTAATTCATGCTTTATTGATACCCCACCTTGTTTTAGACAAGGGATGCATTGCCTTACAAAGTCATACATGTCTTGGTATAGAGATGGCCAGTAGTAACCACTTTGAAGGACTTTTGTTGTTGTCCACACTCAACTATGATGCCCACCGACAGGTGAAGTGTTGCACGCATTAAGAATGGTATTGACTTCTTCTTCTAGTACGCATCGACAAATGATATGGTCTACACATTATCGAAACAGATATGGTTCATCCGAAAAGTATTTATTCACATCAAACAAGAACCACTTCTGCTGATAGGAGTTCAAATCCTCCGGCATAATTCCACATACCACATGGTTAGCAAGATAAGCAAACCAAGGAATGTTACTTTGGGTCAGCTTCATCACTATTTCTTCTGGGAATTCATCCACAATGTCCCTTTCTTTGGGGTTGGTCACATTAGTTTCTAACCGCAATAAATGGTCAGCCGCCTAATTTTCACACCCCTTTCAATCTTTTACTTCAAAATCAAATTCTTGCAACAACAAGACCCACCTAATCAACGTCGGCTTAGCATCTTTCTTTGCCATTAACTACCATAATGCTGCATGATCAGTATGGACTATCACCTTTGTGCCCAACAATATGCCATGAACTTGTCAAATGCATAAACCACAGCCAAAAGCTCTTGTTCAGTAACATTGTAGTTACGTTGTGCTCCATTTAGTGTCTTGCTGGCATAATAAATTGGATTAAAGAGCTTGTTGTGATTTTGCCCTAAAATGGCTCCTAAAGCGGTACCACTTGCATCACACATCACCTCAAATTGTTCGGACCAATCTAGGCTAATGATCACTGGGGTAGAGATTAGCTTTTCCTTCAAACACTCGAAATCTTTTGAGCAAACATCATCAAAAATAAACTTTGCCTCTTTCTCCAATAGCTTACACAATGGATGTGCATTTTTTGAAAATCTTTGATAAATCTCCTATAGAACGTTGCATGCCCCAAAAAACTCCGAACTCCTTCAACAGATATAGGTGGTGGCAACTTCTCAATAACCTCAATCTTTGCTTTGACAACCCCCAGTCCCTTCTGTGACACTTTGTGACCTAGGACTATGCCTTCTTTAATCATGAAATGACATTTTTCCCAATTAAGGACCAAGTTGGTTTCTACACGCCTTTGGCGGACCTACCCAAGATGCGCTAAACATATCTCAAAAGAATAACCTACAACTGAAAAATCATCCATGAATACCTCCATTGAATCTTCCACCATGTCAGCGAAAATAGAAAGCATTCACCGTTGAAATATCGCTAGAGCATTGCATAACCCAAATGACACCCTTTTAAAGTCTCGTAGGGACATATGAAAGAGGTTTTCTCTTGGTCTTCCGATGCAATAGAGATTTGGGTATACTCAGAGTAGTCATCCAAGAAATAGTTCCATCCACGCCCTGCAAGTCTATCGAGCATTTGATCCATAAATGGCATTGGGAAATGATCTTTCTCGATCCAAGAATTGAGTTTCTGGTAATCCATGCATACTCTCCAACCGGTGACCGGCCTCATGAGGACAAGCTCTAATTTATCATTTGTAACCACCGTGATGCCTCCCTTTTTGTGTACGCATTGTACCGGGCTCACCCATTTGCTATCCGTAATAGGATACACTACACTTGTGTCTAGCCATTTAATGATATCTTTCTTCACCACCTCTTGCATAGGTGGGTTTAATTTTCTTTGATGCTCAACACTTGGTTTGCACTCGTTATCCAATTAAATTTATGTGTGCAAATCCCAAGTTGAATACCTAGAATATCAGCGATAGTCCATCCTATTGCCTTGATTTACCTTTTCAATACCTCAAGAATCAATTTCACTTGACACTCAAGCAATTCAGCTGCAATGATAACGGGTAAGGTATTATTCACCCCCAAGAATGCATACCGAAGATGAGCGGGGAGCACTTTTAACTCAAGCTTGGGCGGCTCCTCCGTGGATGGTTTAGCGGGAGGACTCTCTCGATTCTTTAGATCAATGTCTAGCTTCAATGGGTTCCTTGAGTGCTCACCTAACCCCGATAGAGCAGCTACTACTTCATCATACCCTTAAACTTCGGTTTCATCATAATTCGAAAGAACAACCTAAAGAAGTTAACTCATACGCATCATTTGGCTCACACTAGCCACCGCTTCATCAATCACATCAATCATGGAAACTACGTGAATGTTACTATCTTGTTTCATTGATTTGCACACATTGAAAGTGACCTCATCTTCATTTATCCGGAACTTCAATTCCCCATTTTCAACATCCACTAAAGCTTTTCCGGTTGCTAAAAATGGCCTACCCAAAATAATAGGAACCTCAACGTCAATCTCGCAAACAAGAATAACAAAATCAGCCAGCAAGATGAATCGATCCACCTTTACCAAGATGTCATACAGTATTCCAATGGGGTGCTTAATTGACCGGTCCGCCATAAGAAGCCGCATTGTTGTGGACTTTGGTTCCCCAGCCCAAGTTGTTTAAAGATTGCATAGGGCATCAAATTTATACTTGCCCCTAAATCACACAAAGCTCTAGCAAATTAAAGCATACCAATGGTGCATGGGATGGTGAATTCTCTCGGATCCTCTTTCTTTATAATCATCTCGCTAGTCATAATGGTACTACAATTATGAGAAACTTTGATTGTTTTAAAGTCCATGCTTCGCTTCTTAGTGACCATCTCCTTCATGAATTTTGCATATCCTGGCATCTCCAATAATTCTTCCACTAATGGAAGATTTATAGAAAGTGTCTTAAACACGGATAGGAATTTCTTGAACTTTTCATCCTCATTTTTCTTTCTGAGACATTGAGGAAATGGAGGAGCTATTTTGGGAAGAGGTTGCATTATCTTTGGAGTTGAGATAGCCTTTTCTTTACCTTTTTTCAACTCATCGGTGGGGCTTTGCTCAAGACTTTCCTCCTTCTCTTTGAGCACGTCACTTTTCGGTGCTTGAACGAGTCTCTCTTTCTCATCGATATTTTTCTCTTCTTCATGAGTGATCCCCCCCATTATATTTACTAACTGCTATCTTTCCACTTCGAGTCACAACTGCTAAATCTTTGTCATCATCAACCCTTAAAGTTGGTACACACTCAGCTTCACCCCTTTCAAATACCATGGATTCTAGTTGTGCTGAAATTTGGCTCAATTGACCTTCAAGTTGTTTGATTTCATCTGTGTGAGAGTTCATTCTATTATTCAATGATGAGAAATTGGCTTTCATCTCTTTAAGTGTTTCAATAGATCCTTCGACCTTATCTAGGATATGCGACAACAATTCATCCACTCGTAGGTTACCTGAGCTATCCTTTGATCTTGGGTTGTCACTTGATTGCGTGTGGTCTTCGTCATGACTTTCTTCTCTCCTCCAAGGGTCATTTTGTTCAGCCCATTCTTGATAATATTGTCTCCGCTCTTCTTCTTTATAGGAGTTCCAACCTTGATTCCCACCCGCCTTTGAATAGCGCGGATGAGAACCCTCCTCAAGTCTAAACACTCTTCTGACTTCTTTGTGTTCACCAATATTTTCTAGCACTTGTTTTTGTAACAACTCTAATTGGGACATCATTTTGCTAATATTCTCATCCCTCTCTTTCTCTTTGTCAAGTTGCTCTTTCATCATACTAAAACTAAATGGGGAAACTTGGTCCTCTTGAGTGTACCATGTTTGATTGATCTTTGTCATTTCATCAAGAACGGACGAGGCTACCTCAAATGGTTGGAGCATTATCCCTCCTCAGGCCAGCTGGTCTGCTACTCATTTGTTCACTAAGGGAAGACTCCTATAAAATTATTAAAGTGTCACATCACCTGGAAGCCCATGAGTAAGACATTGTAATAGCAACTTTCGATATCTCAGCCAAGTCTCATGAATCGGTACGCATTTTCACCATCTTTGAAGGCGGAAAGAACCTGACGTAGAATGTGTCAGTAAGCTCCTCCCATGATAAAATGGAGTCCCTTTGTAGCCTTGCTAGCCAGTTGGTTGCGTCCCCATTAAAGAAAATGGAAACATCCGGAACCGAGTTGATTCTTGTTAACATCCTTGAGTGAGAACGGGCTGTATACCTCCATGAAGTTATGAATATGCTCATGGGGGTTCTCATTATCTAGTCCCCCAAATATGCCTTAGCTTGTAAGAGGTGCAGCATTGTGTTTGTCACATGAAATTCAGCATGATCCACAACCGGAGGTAGGTGAATAGCACCTACACACCTTAATAGAGCTTCATTGTCGTGAAAGAACTCACCACCATCATCTTGTTGACCATGTTGGTTCACGGTGATTTCAGTTGCACTCATCATTTCACCTGATCACAAACAGCTTACAACAAACGGTAAGTTGATTCAACTACAACACAAAGAGATCACAATTCAAACTTCAATAATAGAATTCTAAACAACACCACTCCCCGGCAGTGGCTCCATTTTGATTAACGCTTGACTACACCTCATCTGATACTAGGTGTAAACGATTGTAATCTAGTATAAACCCAACAATCGAGTTGGGGTCAAACCCACAGGGAGCGGTACAAGTTTGAATTCAATTATTAAGTTATAAATGCAATTTAGATGGTTGTAGGAATAGAAATTGTCAAAAATACTTAAATAAATCAAAAGGGTGACATAAATGTTAGATGGGGGAAGGGCGTAAATTAGCTACCAAACCAATCACGACCAACAAAGGTAATCAAGTAATTAGGAGATACTCTGGGGCATTACCAACTAACTGTCACTTTCGCTAAACGGGCTCTCGATAATTACTAAAGGTTTCTAAATCTTAGTGGGTAGGCCAGACCTTTGATTCAATAGTTTTCTCTCAAACAATTACTATGATTCAAGTGATTTCTTTCGAACACAAACAAGCTTAACAATATAAACGGCCCAAAACCTCGCTTTATCCACTCTTTCGAGCTAGATAAGTAGCCTTGGGACTAGGATTCACTCTGACGAGCTAAATCGACAACAACCTAAATACTACAAACGCTAAATTATGACCTTGGTTTTACACCTCTCTCTCGAGGAATCATAAAACACTAAGCAAAATTTCAATAAGAAATCCAATTTATCAATTTAACACCAGTTATAAATCAAACCCACATCAAAATAGTAATAACTTCAATATTCCCTAACACCCATCAGCTAATATAGATAATTAGTCGCATGGTCATACCCCCAAGAATGAGGGTTTTAGCTACTCATCATAAAATTAAGGATTCAATACCTATTACATTTTCCATGGCTGGGTATTGATCTTCAAAACCTTAAAATAAGTCAATGTAGCTTCAAATACAAAACCCAATTCGAAATCTACTTGAAAATTGCTTCAAAAACTAACAAGAATAGTGTTTTCGTTCTAAGTCTGAGTTTTTACAATGTTTTCAATGGCTTCTCTCTTCAAAAAATCAATTTATACTCTTTCAAAATTTGGCCTTTGGGGTAAATCGGTGAGGTAAGTCGCGCTTCGCCAATAGGTCGACGTGTCGCCAATCGCTCCTGTCCATCACCTTCTTATCTTGAGTTTTCATCTATTTCACATGGTGACTTTAGGCGATCTAAGTTGCTAATCGATTTCGTGATGCGCCCTTTGCTTTTGTTGATCGTCATTCTGCTTGCATCCTCACTGATGGTCCTGTAAACATCGGTGGACTAACCCCTCATCGTTGGTCCAATGGTGAGTCGCCGATAGGGAATGTCATTCGCGCAATTTCTCTCGTCTCAGGAGTGGCATACTGTAACTTTGGGCGGGCTAAAGAGCCACTCAGCGGTTTGCCGAGTGGTTTTGCCGATCACTAGGATCGCGTTTCTTCACTTCCTCAGCCTTTTTGTTCCTTTTTTTCCTGGTAATGTCCTTGCCTTGCTCCTTAGCTTTCAATGGTGCAAATCAACACTTTAACATCAGTTTAGAGCATAAATTAGGCATTTGAGGACACTTATACTATCAAAACAAAACCCTAAATGAGTCGAAATCTCAGACTTATCAGGTGTGTGTGCATGAAATATGTGGTTGTAAAACCCAATAGGTATTGATTTATTATCTCTAAAATTGGTTGTTATGCATGAATCTATTGTTGTCTTGAAGTTTTTAGGTAAAAATCATTGGTTGCAAACATTTTTTGAACTCTCTAACACTATTTGGGCTTGAGAAAACAAAACATAGTTGGGCAAAACTTTATTAGTAAGGACTTGGTGAAATTAGTCATTGGATTAGAGCTATATATAGTCTAATCCGACTAATTCCCCATTTATGGATATGAGCTAGATATAGTATATCCACTCAAGCATTGTTAGGTTTTTTGATTCCAATGGTCTTGGAGTTCGAGAGAATTCAAGGAATATATGTTTGATAGTTCGAGATAATATCGAACATACCATATATAAATCTCTATCCAAGTATTAACCAATTTATATTTGATTAATATTTGCCTATTGTGTTGAAACCCCATCTCAATGCACAAATCCCTAGTCATTTCCAACGTTGGTAAAACTCATTTATGTTAGTCCTTGTGGTTTCAACCCCGACATCATAGGTTGTGTATTGTTTTTGAATATGATCATCTACATCTTAAACACAAGAAATAGTTAAGCGTCATAAAAAAATGTTGACTGAAGTGCCATAAGGACAGGTAAAAGTTGTCTTTTCTTGATTCTTAGAAGCGATCATAATCTGATTGTAGCCTGAGTACCCATCCAGGAGACAGTAATACTCCTTCCATCTTATTTTGTCTGACATATAATCATTGAAGGGAAACAGATAGTGGTATTTCCTTGTAGCATCATTCAGCTAGTATTTGTCCATGCAAATACTCCAACCAGTGAATTTAATTGTCGAGATCAACTCGTTCTTTTCATTAGTCACCACAATCATGCCACCCTTTTTCAGTACACAATACACAAGACTAGCCCACTTGATGTTAGAGGTGGGATTGACAATTCCTATGCCTAACTATTGTATCACTTCTTTTCTTACCATTTCCTTGATCACCAGGATCAATCTTCTTTGGTGTTGTCCGCTAAGGCTTGTGTCCGGCCTCTAAGTTGATATTATGCATGCACAAAATCCGGACTAATGACATGAATATCTGACATCTTCCCCGTACAACTTTCTTTCTTCTTTTGAGCACATCTAAGGCCGCACCTTAGAAATATTTGTAGAGGGAACTATTGGCAAAGTGTCGTTATCACACAAGAAAGTATACTCAAGATGATATGAGAATGCCTCCAACTCTAGATTTGAGGCTTCTTCAATCAACGACTTTGGTGGGAGTCCCAACAATATATCTAGAGATTCCTAGTCACCTCTTTTAACAAAAGCACTTCCCACATCAAGAGTTTGTACTACTTTATGTGCTTCATAATAATGCTCAAACGTCCTCTTTAAAATCAGTTAAAAAGGACAACAATGGTAGTCAATAAAAATACCCAACGAAGAGTCGGGGTCAAATCCCACAGGGAATGGTTTATCGTAGAGAATTTTGTTAAGAAATTTTGATTGTAAAATCCTTCATTTGTGGTAGTAAAGATAAGTGGGTGGATGATTCCACCAATTTAATAAGAAAATTTGGTTATCAATTGTCATAATTAAACTAAAATTACAGTAAATTCAAGAAGTAACAAGCAATTTAGAAGTGTGGGGATTGGAAATCAGTGTCACATAGGGGTAATTGTGTTGCTCTATAGTGATGAACATTCATGAATAGACTCGGTCATCTTCCATGACACTAATCTTCTTTCGATCTTATAGCATCCTTGCATACCTCCTTTAGGTCTCATGTATATGTTGATCTAACCAACCCAATACTTTACTATATTCTCTCTTTCGATGCAGAAATAGGGTAAATAGACCTGACCCATAATCTTTATTTTCAAGCAAGTTATGACCATTAAACCTAAATTGCTAGCATCTAACTAATTACCCACTCCAATCAATCTCTTTCAAGCATCGACCGAAGATCAGAAGTAGGATTTAAGTTTTCAACCTTAACCCATAAGTTAACCCCATAATAACTAACCCAAATTAATGTATGAACAACAGCAAAATAGAGCACAACACAATACACACTACATTAAATCAACACCCAACCATATAATTGCACCCCTACATCTTGGGATTTTAGTCAACCATCACAAAAAGTAAAGAAATTATACCTTCCATGAAAGCAACCATGGGTAACATGAAATTAAGCAATTACAAGCAAACTCACTTTGCATTCAACTTTAATTTGTCAAATTCAAGAGCAAAGTTGAAAACCCCCACAAAAGTAGAAAGTGTACTTCACAAAGTAAAGGATTTCTCTCTCACTAAAAACTTCTCAAAAACTCTCTAAAAACTAAAAAATTGATCTCTCTATTTCTTTCTGTTTTGGGCTATTTATAGTTTTCCAAAATTTGGCTAAAAACTCAGCACGCTACCCTTTGGGCGACGTATGGGCTCACCAAGTTCCTTCAGTGAATCACTGATCATGCTTCTGCTCACCTTTTCTTGCTCTAGGCTTCGGGTGTTTCAACCTCAATCGGCGAGCTCGTTTAAGTCTGCCTTTCACATTCAGCGTATAGCCGAGTACCACCTTAGTTTGCCTTTGAGCATTCAATTTTTCTTCTTGCATTGTCGCTTTGGGCAATGGTCAACAAGGTCACCTTTCTCATTTGACGAATCACCCTTTGTTTTGGAGTTCGTAACCTATCTTGATAAGAACATGTGTTGTACACTGTCACTTCGGGCAAGTTCATGCTCACTAGGCGATCATCCTTTCTTGCTAGGTGTCATCAATGTAAATTTTACACATCATTTCAAGCTTTTGTCCATTCTTTCAAACATTCATCCTTGCCTTGTCCAATAGCCTTCAAAGCTGCAAATTATCAAAATATTATCTGAATAGGATAAATTAGGCATTGAGGACACTATTTATTGAGCTAAATAGACCTCCAATGAATGCAAATATACCACTCATCACTTCAGTATCCCCAAAAATGTCTTCACCCATCAACACTCTTTCAATAGGATATCCTGAAGCAATGTAATGTACTTACGCGGCAAGATCATTTATTGTGATGGCCGACAAATCCTCATAAATTGCACATAACTTCATTTCCCTATTTCCATCAAAAACCTTAACCTTGTCATGCTCCCACATGGTTAACTTCATAGTAACTACATCTAGATTAAAGCGCAACCTAAAGCCAAGAAGGGACTTTCTAAAGTGAATGGGGCTTCAAAATCTGTCTCAAAATTTAAGATGACAAAATACATAGGGAAAATTAATGACCCTACTTAAACTAACACATATTTCACAATGACCTCTAACCTAGCCACTAAACATTCAACAAGCTCCAAAATAATTATGGTGGGCCTAGAACTACCAGACCCCTAACTTCTTGAACAATGAGGTTTGCATCCGGTTGATGTTTTCTCTAAGATCACACAAGTCCTCAAGCATGAATGTTCTGCCTTATAGTGATTTGAACTATGAAACTGCTCAGATCTTTGAACTTGGTGGAAAGCCTATTTTTTATTTTGGTACTACACTCCTCAGAAAGAGCAACTTTTATAAACTCGTTAATCCTCCTATTGTTTGATAGAATATATTTTGCATATTTGGAATGCTTAGGAATTCCCTGTAAAACAACAAAAGGCTGATTAATGTGAACCTGCTTAAGTAGAGTGAGAAACTTACCAAAACATTCATCCTCCTTCTACTTTTTGAACTTTTGTGTGCTCAAATGAGGTGTTTTCACACATTTCATCACACTATCATATGTTGAGCCTTTGTCAAACTCACTTTTATCCCTTAAAATCTCTCACTGCCTTAGAAACCTCTTTTTGTGGAGCTAACTCTTCCCACTGATCACCACTCCAGTTAATTATAGTGTTCACCTGCTTTAGATTTGGATCAGAATTATCTAACATGCCTCCGTTAGGGTGAGAATTTTGAGTACTAGCTAACTGACCCATTATTTCTCTAGATTATGTGTAGCCAGTTGATTGTTGTGAACATATGCGACTAACTTGACCTAATCTATCATTATATACTTGAGAATCTCCTCAACACTCATGTTTCCCTACATGGCATTCTATTGATTTCCTTGGCCCTACTGCTGGTATTTTTTTCCCATTTCCTTGACCCCTGTATTGATTTTGATTGCCTCCTCATGAGAATTTGGAATGGTTCCTCCATCTAGAATTTCGAAGTGTTACCATAATTAATCTTTATGTAACCACATCGTCGAGTGTTGCCTACAAAGTTTATTGAATCTAGAATTGCCTGCATAAATTAGTTGCAAGATATCCACTACCACAAACTTCACACCACACTTGAGTTTGTTGCACAACATTCATTGTAGCCTTTTGTTGGCCTAAATTCATATTGTAGAAGTGGGTGCTCACCTAATTCTACTTTAATTAGGAGATACCCCAACTTCTTATAAGTATCAATGATTTATAGAAAAGTTAGGAGATACACTTAGGGTCCTTATGAGTGAGATTGGTGTTCTTTCCTATATAATAGATGCACCATGTTATGCTTGAACTCGAATCTACCTCCAGCCTCTGGTTTTTGTATGCTGGAGATGACATTTGTTATGAGTAGAATTTTCACATCACAAATTATCCTAGTCGCCATCCTTGCAGGTACCTCTGATTCTTTTTTAGCTTCCGGCTCAACCTAAGGGACTGAATATTACAAAGTCTCATGCCTCCTTTGTCTATGTAGAAATCATCAAGGCTCAGGATGTGGCTCTACCAATCATCTTTATATTTCTAGTTTACTGATTTGAAGCACTTGCAATAGTAACAACTGGACCAAGTTTTCAACAATTGGATCAACTATAGAAAATTGAAAAACTTACAATAACAACCCAGTGAAATCCCACTAAGTGGGGTCTGGAGAGGGTAAGGTGTACACAAACCTTACCACTATCTCATAAAGATAGAGAGGATATTTTTGAAAGACCATCGACTCAAGTTCATCAAATTCAAGTAAAATAAGAAGAAAATAATAAAAATAGCAGTCATTACTAAGAAAAACAGTGCAAAGTCTACACAAAAAATACTAACAACAGTAAAATGTTGATAATTGAAAACACAATAGCAGAAAATTGAAAAACTAAATATTCACTAATTCTAAAGTCCCCAGCAATTGCGCCAAAATCACACAGAGAAGTGCACATAGTCAAACAAGTAATATAGTGACTCTTGCGAGCCAGATTATTGAACTCAAAGGGTTTCTTACTAGTAAATATTTAATTTGACTCTCTACTATAATTAAGTGCAAGTGTGCAAAAAGAGATTCTTAATAGTGTTTTTAACTAAAATATTTCAATTAACAACTAAGAAAATTCAACAACAACGACTTGAGTTCTAGCTGAGGTTTTGATTATTATTGAAGGAAATTCAAGGGCTACGACTTTCATACGAGTATATGCATGGTGTTTTCAATCTTAAATTCCTTTTGGTTAACGACTTATATTGACTTACGAGGTTAATAATATAGTTATGGTCTTTCAAACCTCCAACCCTCTAACTACTTGTTGGAAACCTAACTACATCACTGTGTTAGCTAGATTTAACAAACAATGTAGCATTTCATTATCTTCTTGTTTCTTAGCCAAGTTAGTCAAGCTAGATATGTCCCTATCCTAGATGCAAATCAACCTTCATTTTAAGAAAAACTGATCTTTCTTCTATGTTTCACGTTCTATGTCTCAATTCATCTCCCAAGTTCAAGAAAGAGAACATGTGTATTTCAATGGTGATCAAGCATCATCATCATCATCATAATAATAATAATAATAATAATAATAATACCAACAACAACAACATTCACAGCCACAACCCTACAAATACAAGATTTAGCTACTCATAATATAATTCAAAAGTTTTCATTCTTCAAAATACATTAAAGAATTAAAATGATGAAAATAATAGAAAAGAACCCTAAAATTTGTCCTTCGGTGTTCGCCCAAGTCGTTACACATGTTTTACAAACATTGGAATCAAATAAGAGACTTAAATACTAGTAAAAGTATCTCTATATAAGAGACCCAAGAGCCCGTTTGGATTGGCTTAAAAAGTTGTTTTTAAGTCAAAAATAAAAAGTCAAACTTAAATGACTTTTAAGTCAAAAAATAAAAAGTAGGGGGGACCTACTTTTGATGTTTGACTTATTTTAAGTCATATTAAACTTATTTTAAGTCATTTTTTACCTTGCCAGACACTTCCTAACTTATTTTAAATTATTTTTTATGTTTTTCAAACACTTCCAAAAAATAAAAACTGACTTATAAGTAGGTTTAACCAACTTTTAAGTCAATACAAACACCCTCTAAGAGACTTCTTCTTCTTCTTCTTCTTTTTCTTCTTCTTCTCCTTATCTTCTCCTTCTCCTTCTCCTTCTCCTTCTCCTTCTCCTTCTTCTTCTCTTTCTTCTCCTCCTTCGTCTCCTTCTTCTTATATTCTGTAGTTAAAATTGTTTCAACTACTATTTTTCTTCTTGGATTCAACATAAATAATTACATGGTATCAGAGCAATAAGCTAGAAAATTAAGCCAGCCATTACAATTCTGTAGTTGAAATTGCTCAGTTGGTGTCCTTTTTTGCTACGAAATTATAGTTGTATGTGGAGTATTGAATCATTATCTCGGAAGGTCTTAAATAATGGTGAAAGTGGAGTTGCAAAGTCAGTTGGCCAAAGTGGGAATGAATACAATGTACTTGATTATAATTTCCTTTTATTTCTAAGTTCGTTAAATATTTGTGGTATCCAGATCATATCATTACAACTAATAGCTATTGAAAGCTACTCAATCTGGTATAGACCCATGCAAATACTTATGTTAGGAAGGAATAACTTGGGAATGATAGATGGAACTTGCAGCAAAGATAATTTTCCAACTGAATTGGGGAATCATTGGTAAAGCATGAATGTTATTATGATATCTTAGATATTGAATTATGTTACTAAAGGGGTTGCTTGGGTTTATCATATATGTCGCTATTGCCAAAGTAGTGTGGGATTATTTATACAAAAGATTTAATAAAATTGATGGTGCTAGAACTTTTAATATGCATAAAGATACTGCTACCTTGTCTCAAGGAACTGCTTCCGTGTCCACATAGTATTCAAAACATAAAGATTTATGGGAAAAATTTAAGGCACTAGTTCCTGCCTCAAGGTGTGAGTATAATTATAAAGGTTTTGTGGTGCATCTTCAAAAATTTAAATTGTTTCAACTCTTAATGGGTCTGAATGAGACATCTATTTAGGAAAGAAGACCAATATTAATAATGTGTCCTTTGCCTTCAGTAAATCAAGTGTATGCTATGATTCTTAGTGATTAATGACATAAGGATATGTCCACTAATGTTGCATTACTAGAGCCAATCTTGCTGCAAATTTGAGGAATTATGAGGTGGCTACATACTCAAGAAATGGGATGGGAGGAAGTTAGAATCAAAGGTTTAAGAAAAACTATAATCTCTAATGTGATTTATGTAAGCTAAAAGGTCACACCTTTAGGAAGGAAAGCAAGTCCCATCGATTGAGTTGTTGATGGAATAAGGGTTGCTTTCAAACCTGAAAGAGGTTTTCCTGGTACCATATTACTGCGCTGTCAAAAGAGGTTACTATCAGTCAATTGATGGAAGTTCCTATGTGTAGTAAATATTGGAGAAGAACAAATGAAGATCAGAATTTGATCAAATTTGGACTAATCTGGAAATGCTACGACATGGGTGAAGGATGGGATATCTCAACTACACCAAGGTGGTTGTTATGTCCTTATCCAAACTCTTCCGGAGATAATGAGGGTGATGTCATGGTGCCTAAGTCAAAAAAGAAACAAAGAATGGAAGGGAGTGTTATCTATAATGTGTTGGTTGATCAATCAAATGGACAATGTTCTTACTCTAGTCAAGGACACGTCTCCTCATTTGGGCAAGCAGCTTCGAATCTTCCAATGTTGCAGCTAAATTAGATGGTAACTTTAGCCTTTACTCAAGAGCACTATGATCAGATTCTAAAGATGATTAACAAGAATAGTGTGTCTACTCAAGAAATTGACTCAGCAGATGTAGCTAATACAATAAATATTTCTAGTGTGTTTCTAGCTTCTTCTAAGTCACAAGAGTGGATCATTGATATAGGGGGTACAACTATATGGTGTTTGAATTAAGTCTATTTGATAAACCATGTATAGTAGAGTATAAAAATCCAAAGAAAGTGTATCTACCAAATGGTGATACAATTGTACAATTCTAGTAACTCATGTAGGTAAGAATGGTTTGACAGGGGGAAACACCATAACTAATGTCTTCCATATACCTCAGTTCAAATATATCTTACTCTTTCTGTCTAAATTGACTAAAGAATGGAAGTGTTCAGTAATGTTTTCCCCTAATATTTGTGTTATCCAGGATCTCTACACTGGAAAGGTGAGAGAAATCGGTATAATTAATGGTGGGATGTATCTTCTAGCTGATCAGGGTGATAAGAAAGCAATCAAGTTAGTAGAAGGCGGGGCACCAACTACAAATACTTTGGATTAAAATCAAGTTGGATTTATGGAAAAGAATATTAGGACATGTGTCTACCAATGTACTTAAAAGAATATTGTCTATTGAGAAACTCATGTAATAAATGATAGAATAAAAAACGTATTATATGGCCTGATGCAAAAAAAGGCTAGGTTATCATTTCCTTCTAGCAATATTAATACTATATGATGTTTTGATCTTGTGCATATGGACGTATGGGGTCCTTATAAAGTTTCAACTATGAATGGTAAAAGATACTTTCTGACAGTTCTTGATTATTTCTCAAGAGTTACTTGGGTGTTTTTGTTAAGTCAAAGACTAATGTATGTATTTAGATTCAACAATTTTTCAATTATGTGAAAACTCAGTTTGATAAAACAACGAAAGTTATAAGAAAAAATAATGTACTGAATTTGTGAATTTATGCAATAACTTCTACAAAAATATAAGAATTATTCATCAAAATACTTGTGCTTACACCCCTCAACAAAATGGAGTTGTTGCGAGGAAGCCTCGGCAAATCCTGGAAGTCACAAGATCAATAAGGTTTCAGCAGAAATCCCTATAAGTTTTTGGGGATATTGTGTGTTAGCAGTTGTGTATATCATCAATATTAGTTTAGCAAGCTCAATGATCAATTACCAAATCCTTATGAGAGGTTATATGGAAAGAAACTATGATCATCTGAAAGTGATAGGTCTTTGCCATGCTAAGGTTGTAAATGAACATGATAAGCTCTTGACTATAACAAAACCTACTACTCTTATAGGATTATCTAACAATAAAAAAGGATATGTGTTGTATGATATGGTGAATACTACTTTTTCTATAAATGGAGATGTCTTCCTTTCAAAGAAAAGAAAAAGGTTCCTCAAACATCACACCATGTGTTTGCCATAAATGATCAGTAGTTTGTGTTAGTTAATACATTGCCGAATGTTCAGCAAGTTTAGTCTTTTCGCGAGTCAAGAAATTTGGTATCTCAACCTTAAAACCTTGGTTCTACATCACAAGGTACAATCCCAACTTCTCAAAATTATCAACAGGAGCTGGCAAAAGTAGATTTAGATACTGGCATACCACATGGTATGGGGCAAGAAAACACCAGTATTGATGACTGACTTTGTCTCATTGAACAATCACAAAGAGTAACCTTATACATTGTCCAATTATGTTTCATATAAGAAATTATCTAAAGACTGCATGTAATTCATACTGCGAAGCTAGTAAAGATCAAAAGTAGATTCATGAAAGATGAAATAGAAGCGTTAAACTCAAACCACACTTGGGATATTTTTACTCTACCTAAAGGCAAAAGTTCAATCGGGTGCATGTGGATTTACAAGGTAAAGTATAAGGCTTCAGGAGAGGAAGGCAAATTTAAAGCTAGGCTGGTTGAAAAGGGATACAATAAAAAAAAGGACTAGACTACAAATAACCTTTCTCTCCTATCATGAAAATGAAAATAGTTAGAACAGTGCTGGCAATAACAAAAAGGTGGTATGTTCACAAAATGGATGTTTATAATGCATTTCTGAAGAGGGATCTCACTGGTAAAATCTACATGGACTAACCTCAGGGATTTGCAAGCCAAGGGGAAAATAAGATATGCGGACCAGTCAAATCTCTCTATGGTTTAGAACAGAACTCTTAGACAATGGAATAGAAAGTTGTCAGAGGCTTTGATGAGATTCAGATTTGTCTAATGTCAGTAGGATCCTTCCCTATACATTAAAAGAACGAACTGAAGGGGTCACACTTCTATTAGTGTATGTGGATGATATGATGATTGTTGGTGATAGATAAAATTTGATAAAGGAAACAAAAGCTACTTACAAAAAGCTTTCAAGATGACAGACTTGGGAGAGTTGAGATACTTTCTTAGTCTAGAGTTTGGAAGGTCCAACAAAAGGATACTAATACATCAAAGAAAATATGTGCATAACTATTATCTGATTTATGATTACGAGTAACTAAACCTGATGGAACTCCCAGAGGGTACAATGTCAAGCTCGCTTCAAGAAAAAATGATTATCATATTAAATACATGCAACCAAGTGATGATCAAGTTGCAGACCAAGGGGCATATCAAAAATTGGTTGGAAAACTACTCTATCTGACCATGACTAGACTTAATATTATATTCAGTGTACAAACCCTGAGTTGGTTCCTTCAAGATCCTCAGAAGTCACACATTGGAAGCTGCAATCAGTGGTAAGATATGTGATAAACCAACCAGGACAAGGTATTTTACTTTCCAATAGCTCACATGAAAATGTTTGTGCCTATTGTGATGCTACTGACATCTTGTCCACAAACTAGAATATCTATAACTTGATATTTGTGAAGCTGGGTTATTCTTTAGTATCTTGGAAACCAAAGAACATACTATGTCCAGAAGCTCTGTAAAAGCAGAGTTTAGTAGTCTTGTAGTTGTTGTAGCAGAACTAGTATGGATACTAGTTCAATGAAGGAAGTTGGAAGTGAAGTAACACATCCATTTAATGTACTTAGTGATAGCAAATCTACCATGAAAATATCAGCAAATCCTATCTATCATTAAAGTACAAAACATATTAATGTTGATCATCATTTTATAAGAGAAAAACTACTTTAAGAAATCATCACTACAAACTAGATTCCAACCCAATAGAAACTAGTAGATATGTTAACTAAGGGGCTTACCAGAGTCTAACATAGCTATCTTAATGTAGGAAGTTGGAAGTGAAGTAACACATCCAGGTAGTGTATTTGGTGATAGAAAATCTGCCATGAAAATAGCAGCAAATCCTATTTATCATTAAAGTACAAAGCACATTAATGTTGATTGATATTTTATAAAAGAAAAGCTACTTCAAGGAATCATCACTACAAACTAGATTCTAATCCAAGAGCAACCAGTAGATATGTTAACTAAGCGGCTTACCAGAGTCCAACATAGCTATATTAATTCCAGGCTAGGAGTTCGGGACATCTTCCCCCCTTCCTAGCCTGAGGGGAAGTATTGAGAGTAAAAGAATAAGTAGTCTAAGGGCATTTTTGTCTGTTCTCCCAATAGAGTTAGTTACAATTAACTCTATGATTAGTTAGTTATTACCTATCTAGGAGCGTAAAACTTAGATGCTACTGAAAGTATCTCTATATGAGATACTTAGGGTGTGTTTGGTATGAAAGAAAATGTTTTCCATGAAAAATATTTTCCTAGAAAATGTTTTCTTGGAAAAAAAGTGGATTTCGAACTTATTTTCTCATGTTTGGTTGGTGAGTAAAAAATATTTTCTAAAAAATTATTTTTAATGTTTTGTTGGTGAATGAAAAATAATTTTTTTTAGAAAATATCTTTTATTTTTGGCTTGAGACTAAAAAAGACTCTTTAGAAAAATAATTTCTGATCAGAAAATCAACCCCGATAATTGCTCTAGGACCCGACCCAGACACCCCAAATTAGGACAAGTCCCCAATAATCATTCCAAATCCGATTTAAATTTGAAATATTTTCCAAAAATATTTTTTTCTTTTTAAACTGACAGGGATGGCTTGGATGGGGGTGACGGCTGAGGGGTCGGCTAGGGGTGGGGGTGGTATACAAAATGAAAAAAAAAATTAATTTGAAATATTTCCCAAAAGTATTTTTTTCTTAAAAGTTTTTTAAAGGGAATGGCCTGGGTGGCAGGGGATAGGGTAGGGGTGGGGATGGTAGGGTAGGGGGAGGGGGTAGGGTTAGGGGGTGGCGTAAAAAATAAAAAATATTAAATTTGAAAAAATTTCCAAAAACAATTTTTTTTTAAAAAAAATAAAATTGATGGGGATGGGGGTGGCGGTGAAGGTGGTGGGTAAAAAATGAAAATTTTAAAATTTGAAATATTTTCCAAAATAATTTTTTAAAAAAAATTGGTGGGTGTGGCGGGAGAGGGGGTGGCCTTGTTGGGGGAGGGGGGTAGGGAGTGGGATTGGTAGGGGTTGGGTGAGGTAAAAAAATATCTTAAAAGTTGAAACATTTTTCTAAACTAATTTTTTTATTTTCCTTTTAGGGAGGGTGGGGGAGCTGTTTTGGTGGTAGGGACAAAAAATTATTTGAAATTTAAAAAATAACAAAATTTTAAAATTTTACTCTCTTTGTTTCAAAAAGAATAACCTAATTTCATTTTTAGTTTGTTTCAAAAAGAATGAACTCGTTCCTTTTTTGGTAACCTTTTAATTTCAGCTTTCCACGTGACATGTTTAATGTCACAATATTAAAGGATAATTTTGGACATTTGCATAACTTTAATTTAGAATCACAAGATTCAAAAGTCTTCTATATTTTCTTAAACTCCGTGTCAAGTCAAACTAGGCTACTCTTTCTGAAACAGAGGGAGTAATAATATTTTTTGAATGGAGAGGGTCGGGTACGGGGTATGGATAGGGTAAGAAAAAAATTAAAGGATGAAATAGAGTTTTGAAAAATGTTTTCCTCAAGTTTGAAAGGAAAGACATTTTTCTTAAATTTGAGGGAAAAGTGTTTATTTAGAAAACATTTTCCAAACATTTAAGCTAACTAAACATGGAAAATTGGAAAACCTCTGTATCAAACACACCCTATTGTGTAATGAACTATAATTCATTCTACTAAAATACACAAGATTACTCTCTCTACTTCTTCTAGGATTCATCTATCCCTGGAATAAGTACATAATTCATACATAAATTGATGTCAAGAAAAGGAAAAAATAGAAAGTAGAGGTAAAAATATTCAATTAAATCATCAATAATATTTCTTTGACTATCATTTGGCACATAAACTGATGTGAAGAAAAGGAAAAATTAAAAAGTAGAGGTAAAAATATTCAACTAAAATCATCAATAATAATTCTTTGACGATCATTTGACACATAAACTAGTGTCAAGAAAAGGAAAGTTGAAAATAGAGGTAAAAATATTCAATTAAAATCATCAATAATAATTGTTTGACTATCATTTGACAAGATATTCATGTATGATGACAAAAAGAAAGATAGTGAAAGAAGAATGGAAGAGGAAACGGAGAAAACAATAGCTAACCTATATTTTTTTTCAAAGTACTTGTCATTAGTCCTATTAATAATTCTATTTCTTCAGCTGGATCTTGTAAAGGTCACATACCTGTCTCCCATATTAATTACTCTTTCAAACTTCATACAATTAATTCTCCAAGGAAAAAGACAAGAAGGTCTCCCCATGATAATCATATTCATCCTTCACATTATGCAATAGACTTTATTAACTTAAAGATACTAATGATTATACTACATACAATTAATTGTTTATAATAAAAATACAATATTATAAATTAAATTACTCAATCTAAAACTAACGTTTTTTTTACACACTTGAGCGTTTTAAGTAAAATTCGAGAAGTATAAAATAAGTTAAATTTGATAATCATCCATATACTAGTTCTACTTTTACCTAATCCCAGTTCTACTTTTACCTAAACCAAACCTACACACTAGACAAGACATAGCGATTACGGAGGAAATGAGTCTCTTGTAACCTCTTACACATTAAGATAAGTAAATGGCATTTTCAAATATTTTATATATGAAAATGAAGATCTCTTAAATATAAAATAAAATTTATTATAGAAAAAAAAGTTAAAACAAAATACTAGTTTATAAAGAGTTATAAAATCAAATCTTCACGAGTTTTTTTATATTGCTAGATTATTGGATATTTCCTTAATTAAATAGATTGGACACCAAAATATAGGATGTAGTATTTGGTGTAAACTCTATTTTATTACAATAACTAGTTACAAAAATTCCGGGTTATGCAAGGCTTAAATATTTGTTCACAAATTTACATTTTTAAGTAGTGTTAGTTAAATAATTTTAAATTATCTCATTAAATGTAAAATAAATACCCAACTAATATTATTTATATTAATAAATTTTAAATTGTATTGAATTGAATGATTTTAAAGTTTTTATAGAAAATAAATTATGTATAAAATATGAAGAGACTTATTGAATATCCATCATTAAAGTAATTTTTTAATCATTGATTTTTTATTCAAAATAATTATAAAATTTACACAAATATTAGGAATATTCAAAGTAGTAAAACTACAACTTAAGTCTATAAAAAATTAAAGAACATAATTAAAGTTGGTCTCACCATTTTAAAAAAAAATATGCACTAATTAAATTAAAATAAAACAAAAAAAAGTTTATTTTCTAAATTTCTGAAAATGCCCTCTGAAAATACATTGCAGCTGGTCAAATCTAGGTGGGACTCGCTTGTAAAAAGAGATAAAGGTATCTTCAACTCTTGGTGAGACTGAGGGAATTACCAACATACTCTTTTATAATGTAGCCTGGGATGTAGCTCTCCAACTCACTAATCAATTCAGACCTCTGTTTCTAATTATTTATTCATTTTTTAAATAACACGCCTATTAAGAAAATAATTATTGATATAGTATGTTTATTATTTTATCTCTATTAATTATGAAGTGGATGAATTAAAAATTTAAGATTTTTAAGAAGTTCTACCTTTTTTTAAGTAATTAATTGAGAATATAATAGGTAAAAAATTGTTCTTTCTTGATTTGTCAAAATGAACAAGTAATTAGGAACAACTAAAAAAGGTGAATAAGTAATTAGGGACAGATGGAGTATTTTTTTGTCGTTAATTGGAAATGTTTATTCAACAAAACTATTAGTGCAACACAATTAAAGCTTGAAGTCTAAAGTGAGAATCCTTAAATGACCAAAACAACCCTCAAATTCAATCTTAATCCTAGAAAGCATACATGTAGACGGTGGGTGGTTGCTTTATTGGTAACTCTCTCTTATATAACTAAAAATACGATAATATTGGCCAGCACAGATTCAGTATATGCTATTTATTTGTTTTAATTTATGGGATACATATAAAATTTAGAAAGTTAATAAAATATTTTAAAAATATTTTAAGTTGTTGATCATAATTTATAAGATTTTAACTTAATTTGTAGCTAATATATATTATTCCTCCTCTTTCAATTTAGGGAAAAGGGACGGATTTACCCTCAAACTTTAATAAATGGTACGTATATGCCCTCCGTTATACTTTGCGTCCACATATGCCCCTACCGTCCAATTATAGGTACACATATACCCCTCTCACTAATGGACCCCTAATTTCTTACACGTGTCTTAATCCTATTGAACTACCCGTTTGACCCTTTTTTTAACCCATAACCCAACTATCCGCCCCATAACCAATACCCACCCAATTTCCTCTAAAAGGAATCCTAATTAACACACCCAAATTAACACACCAAAATTCGTCCCTTTTCCATTCCAACTTTCAAGTCTCCACCAAACAATCTTGAATTTATGAATTGATCACCAAAATTTGGTACTAAAACCAATTGACACTCATTAATCATGGCCTCCGATAACGAGTTCCCGCCACAATGAGTGACAAAACATCCAACAGAAGGATGAGATAACATCAATTGTTGCTCTGCCCATCCTGAATGAACAATGCCTTTCCCTTGTGTTCTCTCTTTGAAACCTTCCGGTAATGCCTCTTCGATTGT